>JAZHYW010049406.1:0-41685 GCA_037355805.1 Ixodes ricinus | reverse complement strand
GTTTTGGAAACACTAGAATAGGGTAAACAAAACTGTGCTAGGTTCTTGACTATGTTCTTGGCGTTGGAAGGATACATGCTAACATCGAGGTACAAGCTAATAGGTCGCATATTAGACAAGTTATAGTGGAAATGGGAGCCATCTTTCGTGAGGACTGGCTCCATGGTCTAAAGGTTCCGTCTTAGCCTCTGGGGTACAAAGGTTGGAATGCCAAGCTCTGATTGGCTCTGATTGAGGGATAGTGGGTAGTCCTCAAGGCAGCTTGCCTTGAGGTCTACTTGCTATCCTTAAATCGGAGCCAATCAGAGCTCGGCGTCATTCTGATGTCACCACAGCCCCTGCAAAAAGCGAACGAACTTGCGCTCCACGTACCACGTAGAAGACAAATTGGGTGGCATCGTGCCCAAGGAGTCTTTGGGGCTCGTGGTCTCTGCTGCTTTGCGACGTGAAACCCCGATATTTCTATGTTTCTCGAGGGTCTGCAGGGGGGTGACGGCGTTTCATGTAACTTTCTGCAGCTTCCCTGGGAGGACGTGCGGAAGGAAATGGTCGAGGAGAAGGGGCTGCCCGAAGACGTGGCCGACCGCATCAGTCAGTTCGTGGTTCGGAATGGTGGGTCTGGCTTCTCGTTTGTTTTGCCCGAAGGCTCACCGGTGCACCTCGTGTGGTCCTTGTACCATCAGTTATTGCCAAGGTGCTTGGGACGTGTCTGCCACCGGTGCGCTACCATGTCTTCTTCTTTGGTCCGTTGATTCTTGCCTCGTGACGTCGGAACGATGTCGAGCTGTCGCTGGCCGCAATTCTGCTGATGGCGGGGTGGTGGAGGTGGATACTCCGGATGCCTGTTCTGCTGTAGCTCACTTCCGGACCGGCCAGTTGCTAGAAACTCAGTGGCCAAAGGTTGGGCAGAGCCGTGCATAGAGAGAATCTGGTCAATGGGAGGAGCAGGCGGGAGCCGGGGTGGAGCGGCGAAAGCGGCGGTGCCGCCAGCGCCACATATTCCCCCGTGATGAACTTGTGAAGTAAGAATGTGCTGGTATGACCTCGAAAGATTCGCGTGGCACGGCGCAGATATTTTTTGTTTCTGGATGATACTGGAAGTAGATGAATGTACCGGGTGTCTGCGAGAAACCTAAACCCTGTTTTCCGCACTGCAAAAATAAACTAGACTTCGCAGAGAGCTCAAACTCCATCAGAACATAGCCCCAGCCGTTCAAACAAGATGCCAAAGTTTCAGCACCAACCGTTATTTTATTCAAAAGTTGAGGCGATTTTCTGAAGCGTGCATCTGCTCGTTTCTCTCCTCGATGCCCCTGCAGTCAGCTGCCGGAATTGCGACAGCCATAACATTCGTGGCAGTACCCATGGTACCGGGGACGTCTTCCGGATGTTCCGACGTTTCACGCATGTCCTTAGGACGTTCATGGGAGATTTGTGCCACCTGGGAATTGATTTGATGACTTGTGTTTTGTTGTTTCTGGGGCATACATTTCAACACATGGGTGGTATAGACCATGCCAGTAATCGTCTTTCGTGCACTACCGTCTTTGTCTACTGGGCTGTGTTCTGAGCATGCACACTAGATTTTCTCTGCCGTATATCAGGTGCCGCGCACGCGTCCCAGTGACTCAGCATTTTTTGCGTGGGTTACAGGCGTTGGAAAGGGGCGTACGGCGAGAAAGTTAGTGCGCTCCTTGCAGAGGGGCTTACGGTGTCGACGCCCAACCAGAGGATTGCTCTTGCTGCCATCGGACTAAGAGTGAAATGAAGTATAGAAACTCCTGAACGTTTCGGTCTCTCCGTGTCTGTGGCTGCGCGGTGAACGAAAAGTCTCTTTTGCAGGTTTTGGTAACCTAGCTTTTCTCGTCTCTGTTGCCCGTCTGGCAGGTGGAAGAGACCTCGTCGACGCCCTTCGGTCCGAGGAGCTTGGAAACAATGCTTCGATGAAGCGAGGTCTCGACGACATGAAGCTGTTCTTCGACTACTGCGACCTGTACAACATTACCAACAAGGTGCGTGGTGTCCGATCCACTCTTCTGCAGTCCACAGAAGGTCACAGGAACCACAGGAGGCGGTTTTAGAGAAATTTGGCAGCTGTATTTCAGTCCATCAAGGAAACTGGTTAGGGTTGCCGCCTTTCCTCGAAGAAAAAACCGGTTGTTCCGGAAGGGGAAAGGGCGTAGTTATGCGAGTTTGAACGGGTTAAAAGAAAGATGCAGTGTTGACAGTCTTAGTTGATACAGAGATTCAATTTATTTTGAAACGAGTTTCCCAAAGTGAAATCTAGTGAAATAGATCTATTAATACATCGTAGAACGTGTAATTACACGAATACACAACACTGAACTCAATAACATACATAGGTGTATACCACTTATTCAAAATTAAAGCTCCAAAAACAAATCTCGCACACTCATCTTGTGCAGAATAATAATAATTGGAGAACCAATTATTGCTGTTTACATAAAAATGGCTGCGAATTAAATAACGCTTCAAGTAAAAATGGCTCCAAGACACAGGGCATGATACTCGGCGAGCAGATTTCGAGCGTAAATCTTTTATTTTCAAAAATCGCTGGTTCTGGATGTTTTGGTAGTGAACGCCTATTGCGACTGTTTATAACGAAGTCGGATATAACGAAATAGCGGCTATAGCAAAGCGATCACGATTTCCCATTCCACTTTGCACTTTTTCAATGCGTTTCTGTCTGTTTTTAGCGAAGGAAATTGAGCAACTGCCACGAATATAGAAAAAATAATTTTTTAATAATTAAAAAAAAAAAAAAGTTCTGAAAGTTTATTGAGTTGCGGAATGCCGCACTTGCTGCCGCGGCGGAGCAGCCGGCCAGAACAAGCCGCAGACGTGCTGCAAAGGCCGGCGGCGGCAGCATCTGCATCGTCATCTGGCAAGCGGTTTTTCTGCATCGCACGCGGAGGCGGAACACTAGTAACAACGTACCTATGACATACCGATGGAGACGACGTAAAGAACCTAGACTTGAAAGAGGGAGCAACTCCAGTTTAACGAGAAACGCCTCCTGGGCAGAGGGGCTCGTAGCCAGCGTGGCGAAACCGGGCGGAGAGGCGGACACGTTTGCAGACAGTGATACGCTTTTGACTCCTTGCAGGGTGCAGCTTGTGTTGCAAACGCGGCCTACAAACCACGTGACCCCGATCAAGCAGTTGCCCCCTTTCTTAAATCTAAGCTCTCTGAGCAGACGAAACACGAACTTGAGCGCAAACTTCGGTGCCGTGCGCGCTTTGTTTGCTTCGTGTTCCGTGTCGGCGTTGCTAGTCGGTGTGGTCGCTCTCTGCGTGAAAGTCTAGCTTCGCACAAGCCCCGATTCGGCGACTCATCGCCACTCAACGATGGCGAGTCCCGGCACTGCCGGCACTTCGACGGGGAAGACGAAGGCAGTCTCTTTGAAATAAAAGTGTGCCGCCACCCTCGACGAAGTGTACATCAATATAAAGAATGCCGTCCTCCGCAATGGCCGTCGCAGCTTTCAAAAGGGCTCTGGACGCGGTCCGTACAGAGGTCGCAGGATATTCTTTCAATCATGGCTTCTCGCAGTTAACGAGAAGCGGCTCCGATCTAGCAGAGAGTGCATACAAAGAAGCCTCGACCGCTTTTCGCAGGCACGATAAACATGTGCCCATGACGGCGCGTGCCATTTTTTCTTTTGCGTACTACATTTATGGAGTTTAGATGTAATGAAGTATCGGATATAGCGAAGTGATTTCAGATTCCCTTCTACTTCGTTATAACCGGTCTTGACAGTATAGACCACGAGCACTGGCACAAGCCTATGGCTTGAAAGTTTATGGTCACTCGTAAATTCGTGACACGCGAGCATGCTTTTATACCTCTCAAAGCATGAAAAAATCGTAAGGACTCTCTGTGTGGTACACTGAATCGTAAATGCGCCAGCTTTTACCAAAATGACGTCGTCTTTGCGGCTAAGTAAACAATTTCAGGGACCAGGACATTGTATATGAATTTAGCTTAAAAATAGACAATGCATATGCCTATTTGTAACTCCAGCGAACTATAGGGGCGTGCTGGTCATGCAGAATGGCAGACGAAAGGAGGTAGTTTTCGTCGTTCAGTACGCGGACCACCATAAATTTCTTGCACTGCAGAACAAAATCTATGTTACATATGAAAGCAAAGCAATTTTTCGACACTAAAAACCTTCTTCTAATAGTCAGTGCGTAGGAATGAGACAGTGGATGCATAAAAATCATGAATTGGAAACAATGTTTGTTTCTATGCTGCCTAGGAGAACCAAGTAGCGATAGCAGACGACAGAGTCGAAACAACCTCCTCTCTTGAGCTTCTCGGCGTTGCAGCTACGTGGCGTTGATTTTGCTGGAGTCGCCAATATACCCGATAACGTTGATGGTCTAGACCAGTATCTGCCTGGAAAAAACCTGCAAATGACAGCTGGTTTTAGATACAGACCGGCTACCGGCCTTTTATCTAAAAAAACCTACCGTGCCGGTCAAATACCAGGCAGGTGGCAACCCTAACTGTGGCGTGCAGAAGTGCATTTTACGAGAAACATAGGCAGCACTCGAGTCAATATCCGTCTTCCTGGCATGTGCCGCTGCGTCGTTTCGAAACCTTGTGTCGTCGTTCTCTTTGACCTCTTTCTCGCGACGACACCGAGAATGCGGACCGAGGCGACAAAACGGGTCTGACGAACCGTCTTGTGTCGACGCACGACGCATCTGAATTCGTGCAGGGGTTGGTGGGCGGTTCATAGAGCACACAGAGAGCAACAGATGCAAATGTGAAAGGAGCACTTCCACCCTCTCCCCCTTCTGCTACGTTCTCCACTTGTGCCGTGCCACGCCACGGATGGACGTAAAATTTGAGTTACGGTGGAATCCAAGTTAGGAACGCTCCGAATAAACGGCTACCACGTTTTGGCCACTGGCTGGCGGTAATGAGGATGTGGGAGAACTTCTGGCACATTCTTAACCTGTGTCTGACTATAGTTTCGGTTAGAATGCAATTCTGCACTTAATACGTACAATAACTGGCCGCGACGGGAAAACGCGGCCGGTTCAAAAATTGCAGTGGCGACGGGCGTAGTCGTTGGGGCCTTTGCTTCCACCTCACAGACCGGATAAATGCCTCGAGAATTGTGTTTATCTTTTTCTTTGTCAGATTTCGTTTGACCTGAGCTTGGCTCGTGGGCTCGACTACTACACCGGCATCATCTTTGAGGCCGTTCTCAAAGGTACGTCCTCCCAGACCGGCAAAAGAAAGAATAAAACAAACTTGGGACGAGGGATGAGGAACATTTGCCAGTCAGTGTTACCAACACGCTCTTCAGTTAATGTGAACGTCTTCCCTGTTTGCTGTTTTCCATGCAGTTTGTTTGAGGCTGGAGAATGGTCCTCGGTCTTGGGGAAGGCCACATTCAAAGCCCGATTCTTTTTGCACGAAGGAATAGCATTTCAGGAAATTGCGCATTGTCCGTCCGCCAGTGTGAGCAAGCTGTTCTTTACAGATTTTCTTTTAAGATAAAAACATCCGAGGCATACGAGCAATGAATTTCATTCGTTCGCAGTGTGAGCAAGCCACGTGCTCATGCATGCATGCGAAATAAACAGGAGAACATTTGACATACACATGTGTTAGGTAACGCATGGACCAAACATTGCGACACGACCCTGTTCCGAGATGTACCGTGTTTGCACGATTGTAACGCCCACTTTTTTTCCGCCAAAATCGGTGCCCAAAAGTACATGCATGTTACAATCGAAACCAAAGACCGAAACTCAAAAAGAAAAACACAATACTCGGTATAATCTAGCTAGCCCCATCGCCGTCGTGACTGTTTGTTTACATTCGCCATTTTGGTATCCGTATCGGGCGTATTCTCTCGCGTCTATGGACTCGTATCTGCCGTCATAAGATGGAAAAGAAAAGAAATTAGGCTGGGACGCATTAGTTAAACAAGAGGCCGTCACGCTGGAGGGAAAAGATGACAATGGAGCAGACTGCGTGGTTTCGCAATCCCAGCAACCCGACGAGCTCACAAAGTTGTTTGGAAGACGACCTTCCGCACACTCGTACAAGCGCAAGAAGCGCGGCACCTAAAACTCTTCGGACGAAAGCAAGGATTACCTTTGTGGACAGTGAAGAACCATCGTCGGACTTTGACAACGGCGACTAGTGCACGGTATTCTGTATTGGTGGGCGTTTCATAATATCTGTTCTATGAGGTACGTGTTCAGCCTTCTTTTTTTTTTACCTGCCCGGTACAAGCGGCATCGAGTTATTTTCCGAATATTTGAGCACCAAATATACCTGCGCGTTACAATCGGGGGAGCGTTACAGTCTTGCAAACATGGTACGTCAGAAACTGGGGCGTGTTGCATTGTTTGGTTGCGGTATTAAAAGAGAAGAAGGCCAGGCGCGATTGTATGATTTTTGGATGCTGAGTGTGCTAGACTGAGTTTGCACCATAAAGAGACGACATCGAAAAATACCTCGGTACCTTTTTAATGTTGCAAAGGATGTGCTCTCGACGTTTGCGGCGTTTCAGAAACCAGCAACAACGAGGTGGGGGACCCGTCGAAGGAGAGCGTCTCGGTGGGAAGTGTGGCGGCGGGCGGTCGCTACGACACCCTGGTCGGGATGTTCGACTCCAAGGGACGCAACGTCCCCTGCGTGGGCATCAGCGTCGGCGTGGAGCGCATCTTCACGCTCGTCGAAGCCAAGGCCAAGGTGGGTCTCTGTCCTCTGCGTCGGGGCCTTTGAATGGTAGACATCTTAGGAGCGTACCTTTCGTGCAAGGCTCGTCAAAGCATTAGGCGCCGTAGAAAATCGGCCATCTGCGATAAGTCCTTATGTCAAACTTTCACCTTCTCTTTGTTCACATTCTGCTCATTGAAACGAACGGTGAAAGAGCCCAAGTACCGTATTGACGTGATTGTATGTCAGTTCAATTGTAAGTCAACACTGCATGTCAAAAAAAAAAAAGAAAAAAAAAAGGGTTTTATAAATGGCAGACGTCTGTTAATTGCCGAATTGTGATTAATGCTGAGTGATGCTGTTGTTCTTGTTGTCATCACTGCTACGTTCCCAAAAAACTCCGTCGTCCTACGAAATCTTTTGCACTTCGCGAACGACCGCATCTTCCACGCTTGCGTCGCACGTTGTGGACAGACACCGATTGCGCGTTTCTGCGACGCGGGTGGCGAGCATAACCTCTGGAGTCCCATTCACACACTTGCCTCTGCTTAGCACCGAGTTCTCGCGGTCTCTCGCAACGAGAGAACACGCCAGCTCCATCTACGAGGTTACTCTGGAACTGCATTTCACTGGAGCGAAGGTTTTTTTGCAGTATTTGCGAGGTCAAATGTACATACCATCTCATGGGCGGTGACGAGCCGTTGTAACGCAACCAATGTCATTCAAACACAAGTCTGCAAACCGGCCTTTAGAGGTGAATGGAGTACGGATAGCGCTGGGCCTGTTCAAACGAGAATTTATTGCACGGCCCCCGTAATGTGAGGGTGGTCTGTCGTGTTAACTTGATTCTCGTTTATATTTAACTCCAACGTATGTGTTCCTTATGGATCTCATTAAATCGACCGTGTTGTGTGTTTCGGAAGGCCGAACAGACCAAGCTGCGCACGAACGAGACGGAGGTGTTTGTGGCCTCCGCTCAGAAGAACCTGGTGGCGGAGAGGATGAAGATCTGCTCCGAGCTGTGGGACAACGGGCTCAAGGCAAGTGTGCTAAAGTTGAGGGGCTTCGTTTCGCTGCAATTCGACAAAGAATGAATGCTACAGCCCCTCAGAGCCAGTCGGAGCGGCGGAGGCGCGCGATGACCCTTACGAAAGGCAAGGGGCGAGGAGTAACCGAAGCAGTTGGTGGAGAGGGGAAGGAGTAACTCTCTTTTTGTGTGTCCCGGACGTCGTCGTCGTCCCCCTCGGAGTCTTGCTCAAAGTTTCGCACAAATGCAGCTTTTCTCTCTCGCCCGCTTGTGGCCTTGACGGCACCACGCGCAGCGAGGAGAAGTCACGTGCCTTCCTCCGGCCGCACTGATTGGCACCCTGGGGTTGTAGAAATGTGCCGTCTGCCATGTTACGGCGAGTTGGAGTATGTGGAGCGCAAGTTCGTCTGCTTCATCTTGCAGAGATTGCAGTGACGTCGGAACGCCGAGCTCTGATTGGTTCTGAATGAAGGATAGTGGGTAGACCTCGAGGGAGCTTGCTTTGAGGTCTACCCACTATCCTTCAATCAGGGCCAATCGGAGCTCGGCGTTCTGACGTCACTGAAACCCCTGCAAAAGAAGCAGACGAACTTGCGCTCTGCATATAAGCGTTCCAGCTGGAAGTACTGGGTGTCTCCAATAGCGGCCAGGTTCTTTAAATCGACTGCAATATTTGGTTCCTTAACCTATCGCACTACGACTTTGTGCAGCGTTGCCCACAGATGGTGCATTTGTTTTGTAAAATTTGCAAATTGCTAACTTACCTGAGGAAAAAGTAAAAGAAAGAAAAAGGCTTAGCTCCTATGGAAACGAAGCAAAGTCACCGGTCTTCACACAATACGGCGCCGTTTCGCACGGGAGACAAGAGATGGCGCAGGCGGTCAGCGACGCCAACTGCCGCCAACGAACGAGCATACGGCACCGAGAGCCGGCGTTCTTTAGCAGGCAATCCTTTCGACTCAAAAGCGGAGCGCGTTCCGCAGGTGGCAACAGTCGCAGAAACAAAAACAGGCGCGGTAACAATGAACAGCAAAGCAGACGACATAAGTACCACGAAAAAAACTGTCATAATTACCCAACAAACCATTTTTTTAATCGATTATGTGTCCATTCAATGTGTTTTATTAGTAAGGATGATAAAAAATGCATTGGCAACTGATACCAAAAAAGCTCGCACCGCCTTTCAGTCGAAAAGGTTGTCTGCTAAAGACGCCAGCTCTTGGCGCTGTATGCTCGTTCGTTGATGGCAGTTGGCGTCGCGATTGCTTGCGCCATTTCTTGTCTCCCGTGCGAAACGGCGCCGTGTTGTTTGAAGACAGGTGGCTTCGCTGCGTTTCCATAGGAGCTAAGTCTTTTCTTTCTTTACTTTTTCGTCAGGTAAAGTCGCTCTTTGCAAGTTTTACAAAAAAAAGCACCATCTGTGGGCAACGCTGCACAAAGTCGCAGCGCGATAGGTTAAGAAACCGAATTTTGTGGTCGATTTAAAGAGCCTGGCCGCTCCTTGAATCACCCAGTAGAACAGACCCGGATTTACCAGCCTTGTAACTGTTGCGCAGATTTTACCGATTTTCTGTGCCGTCGTGTAAAAAAACATTGAACTCTAAAACAATATTTTTTTAAAGTTAACTGTTAAAACATACTTGCTCCAAAATCTCCCCCCCCCCTCCCCCCAACAAAAAGGGACCAGCAAACTTTTTAGTGCAATATTTAATCAGCGAGGTGGATTTTCAGTTAGAAATTATTCTGAAATGCTTCTATTTTGGGGGTCGACGCCATTAGCTCGAACTGTGGCTCGCAACGTAAACACTGCTAAAAATTTAATATTTTTAGAGGACTGTTAAATTTCTGACATATGCGTCCTAGCCAAAAAATATTAATAAAAAAAATGGGGGGGGGGAAGTTTAGTTTTGTTTTAAGTTGTGTAAAATGCGCCGATGCAGCGTTTCCTTCACCGTTGCGCGGTGCCTCCCTTTCCCAACAGGTGGAGCACTCGTACAAGCTGAGCCCCAAGCTGCTGGGGCAGCTGCAGTACTGCGAGGAGCGGGGCATTCCCTTAGCCATCATCATCGGCGAGTCGGAGCTGCAGAAGGGCATTGTCAAGCTGCGCAAGGTCACCACCAGGGAGGAAGTGAGTCTCCTTGCTCGTTTCCTCGTGGCGTTTTGGAGAGTTTTGGTGGACTGTTTCGACACCTCCAGCAACGTTACCCGGTAACGATACGACGCATGCTCAAAGGCGTCGACGGGTATTGTTCTCGATGTTGTCAAAATGATCCACTAAAACTCTTTCTTTACTGCGGCACGTGTTCAAGGGGTCACGAGGAAAGTAATGTGACACGAGGAAAAACAGATGACACACTTATCAAATTTAGCACTTCCTGATAAATATGCCCGAACACCATCTGCTAAACTTGGCAGATGATGTTCAGAGTGACGCCATCAACGTGACGTCGTTAAATTCGACACGGACATCAGATTTGATGTCTGTACTCCTTTAATGCGATTGGTGCTTCAGCGGTTACGTTGGCGCCCGCCGGGACTTCCGAACGCGATCGAATTAAAGGGTAAATTGAATTAACCGAGATCGAAATAATGCGAGTTTACCGTACACTTACATGTGTCTGTTTCTTTCTCCTGTGTTTCAGTTTGAAGTTCCCAGGGACAAGCTGTGCACGGAGATTAGGAACTACCTGACAAACATGAACAATGCATAAAAAAAGCGTCCAGCCACAATTTCTGTTCCTTTTTTTAAAACTTTGCTCGATTCAGTTGGCGTCTTCTTTGCCTCTTTTTTATGTACTGTGAATTTGAGCTTTTCAGAACAATCGTGATTTCTCCAAAGGAATTGGATACAGTTGTCGACCGATTTTTTGGACTCGGAGGGGACTCCAAAATTGTTCGAATAATCAAGTGGTTCGAAAAATCGATTTCAGTCAAATTATCAAATTTCCGCGCATGTTCCACTGCGTATCGGCCACTTTCCACTTGCTTGATGTCAATTTTAAGTTTTCGTGCAACTTCCACTTTATATTGTTCATTTGTTACTTGTTTATCTGTTTGACCACGGTGCTATGCTTTTTCGGTGCGTTCATTGGCACAAACAGCGAATTTGAAGTTGGTGCCATTTGGCACTATTTAGTAAACAACATTTAGCCCACCAGGCTCGCTTCAATAGTAAGCCTATCGGCAAAAAACCTTTTCGCTCAAAGACCACAAGAACGGCAGACAGCTGCTCTTCTCGCGGTTGCACTCGAAAAACATGGACCACAAGAAGAACTGGAAGAACCATGAGAGTGGGCAGATGGCGGCCATGTTGGCTATAGCGAAACCGGAAAACCCGACTATAGCCTCAACCCAGGTTGTTTATTGCATAGGACATGGTGTCGAGGCTACAGGGCAAAATCAAACAACCGAAATGGCGGCAACTAAGCTGGCAGCGCTATCGCGGCGGCTGTTTTGTGGCTGTACACTGAGGAAGTCCTTGCAAATTATGTCCGAAATATCTAGCAATAAGCTTTATGGCGTCCGAAATCTCGGTCAATGTTATGCATTGACTCTATGAGGTGAGTGATGGTTCGGCGAAAACGTCCGAATAATAGAATGTGTCCGAAAAATCGGTCGAACGCCCCCAACCCCGCAGCCCCACTGTCAGTGACCATGGGGAATGGGGGAGGGGGGAAGTAGCTAAGTGTGGAGTTCAAATTTTCAGAAATAGCTAGACTTGGAGCTAGAATTCCCAAAGTAGCCAAAGGGCTTTAGAGCCGATGGACCCTTTTCTACATAAAGACTCCACCCGGCGGTGGATGTATGAACTAAAGGTGGTTGAAAGGACCTGCTTCACCAACTGTCAGACACCAGGAGTCCAGACGTACGGGACAAGGGATGTTCACGCCACTTGATCAACTTTGTGTGGATATCCAATGAACAATGTGGCACGGGATTCCTTAGCGAGACCGGTGAGATCGCGGTGACTGCGATGCAGGCGTGCAAGCAACCATGGCCTGGTTGGCCCGGTGGGGACGAGGAGTTTGGCACATATTCCGCCAACGTGGTGCGTTTTACTCAAAGCTACTACAAACTGCCAACGCACGATCGCTATGAAAGGGCTAAGGCAAGAGGTCCACACAGACACTAGGTGGGTCTAGATTGGTCCAGGCGGTGTTCGCTGGACCCCAGTCGACGCAATGTTGCTACTCAATAACTTGTCGCCTTCTTCCGCTTCTGCCCATAAACCACCGGATCAACCGGGTGTGATTCGAGCACTCTGCCGCTGGGCGTCAAGAGCTCGCATGTAAGTAGAACCCTTTTGAAAAGCGTCCGTTGTGTGCCGCCCACAGATTGACTGAAGCCGAGTTAGAAATGAATGCTTACGAAGCTGTCATGTTCGATACCTGCGTTGCATCGTACTAACCCCTTGAATCTGTTGGCCTCGCATCATCCGCTGGGGAGCATCCAACGTCACTAGAACAACTCAGTTGGGAAGCTGCCATGGAGCCTGCTTTGAAAATGTGGCTCCGATCCGTACTCGAGAACCGAACTAAAGGCGATCGCAACGCCGCCATTTCTCCCACAGCGGCCACTCCGGAAACTGCACGGCTGCACGTATTGGTTTGCGTCAAGTCGCGCAAAGTCCAGTGGCGCCATCTCGCAGTACCATTTTGCAGTAGCCATACGAATCAACTTTCATGTTTTGACTCGTCGCTAATGGATGGCGCTGTCATCGTATTCCGTTTGGCCTCGATGGATGCGAACGGTCTGGGTTTCAAGGGTAAGCTTCCCAACTGTTTTTTAGTAACATTGGGAGCATCCTAATGCTTTCTTAATCAGTCATCTGCCATTAGCACAGCACAGATGCCATTCCTCGAACAATGATAGTGATCAAGGTGGCCAGACCGAATTTTGGAAAGTGCCCATCGCAACCAAAAGTTTGACTAGCACCAAATTAGATTGCTCGCTCCAGACCAGTGTGGTTTGCAAAGTTGAAGGGAAGCGTTCGGCTCACGTTTAACCTTTCAAATGGTAGTGGAGCTGAGAAGCCGATAAATTCGAAGTCTGTCTGACTACAAAAGTCTTTGTGCAGCTGTTAGAGGGACACTGACAGGATATTTATGCTCGCCGAGGTTTTCGTTTGAACATGACTAACATGAGCCCAACTACCCAGGGCACAATTTGTGGCTTGAAAGTAATATTCTTTCTGCCTGAAAACCGCCGGTCTCAGGTACGCTTCCTCTTCTCCACTGATCACGTGTCATTCAAACTGATGCATACCAAATATATTCAAAGTCGTGGGTCATTTAAGGCACACACCAGAGTCCGTAAATATTTGTTTTTTTATTAAAAGAGAAAGATAGAGAGAACAGAGAGGTAAGCCAAGGAGTACCCTCGACTGGCTACTCTGTTAGGGGAAAGGAAAAAGGATAAAAGAGTGTCAGGAAAAGAGAGGGAGAAGCGGGACACACACTTTGGCGTAAACGCCCACACACATTTCAACTGGAGACGTCACTTTGTGCGGTCAGTCTGAACACTTTCATTGTCACAGAGTCACACTCACATTCATGGCAATCAGTCACAGTCACAAATATATTCATAGTCACAATTATTCATAGAGCAGCTACTGTCACAATTATCGTTAGGATAAAAATTATAAGCAGGTTTTATCGCTAAGGTCTCTCTGCCAGGCCTGTATTTTCAAGAAATGCTGAAATGCTCTTCGAGGCCTTGCGCTGGAAAAATCGCGACGGCCAGTGTCCTAAAATTGCTGATATGCTCACGTCGTTAGTATGGTGATTTGGCATGAAATTCTGGAGCTCTGCATGCTCAGTATTGTTAGTGGACAGTCGGAAATGATATGTTCAATATTTTCTGGTATATTACATGCACTGCATTTAGGCCTGTATATAAATCCCAATTTGTATTTGTGCTCATTTGTGTAGGATACGTTGAGTCTTAACCGATGAAGAAGGGTGTCTAGATCTCTTGGGAGGCCTTTTGGCAGAAAGTTCTGTAAAAGAGGGTTAATGCAATGAGGGAAGGTGTGGTAATACGTAGACGTCCAGGTCTCGAGGAAAATATTTTTTCCTAATGTTCTAATTAGTTATTGGCAGTCCAATTTTGTGATGGTACGCTTCACAAAGCTCTACGTATATATGTCCGCAAGCAGCCACAGCGTCTGCTGCGTCATTTCCGTTAAAACCACAGTGACCTGGCACCTCACTGAAACACAATGTGTTGTCCATTGTTTGCTGCCGTGGCGTGAATAAACAGAAGTTTAGAAACGAGCGCCGGATTAAATGATTTGCTAAGTTTTTTTTTTTTTAACCATTGTAGTGCTGCTTGTGAGTCTGAAAAGATGACCATTTTTGTCGTAGACTGCAGTCCAGAATGTGCTGCAGTGCTTTTTTAATGCCATGGAGTTCAGCTGCAGTGGATGATACTCTTCTTGAGAGTTTGAAGGACTGAACTAGTTCTAGAGAAGGGATAAACAATCCTGAGGATGAGGAGCTTTCACTTGTTGATCTGTCGGTAAATATATGCATAAAGTCTGGGTATCTAGTATGTATATGTGTATTGTAGCAGAACAATTTTGGACTCTGAGGATTTGTTCTCAACCCCGTTTATGTGTAAAGACACAATGGGTGGAGGCAAGATCCAAGGTGGACAATATGGAGCTTCGGAGAAGACAGCAAATTGTGGGATATCGTGCTGTAGAAGTGCAATGTGCGATGAAATCTCCGCGTTCAGGCACCTCAAATGTGCATTCGTAAGGTGATGTTGACGATGCTGAGTTTTATATCTGAGATACATGAGGAGAATTTCCTGAATACGCAATATTTCAAGCGGACATTGTCCGGCTTCGGCAAGTGTTGGTATCGTGGGTGAGTCTGGTGGCAATCCGAGATGTAACCGTAAAGATTTATTTTGTCCAGCCTGGAGATTCTTCATGTTGCTCGCACATGTGTGAAGTACGGGTAATGAATATCGCAGCAAGCCATTCACGAGAGAATTTTGTAATCTGAGCATGGAATATGATGATTTACCCCAGGATCTACCGGTCAAAGAGCGAAGAATATGACATCCGGAGTGTATCTTTTTCCTCAATTGCTTGATGTGGGGTGTCCATGTCAGGTTCCTGTCTAGGGTGAATCCCAAAAATGTGTGTTGGGAAGCATAAGAGATCAATTTTCCTGCAAGGACTAAAGGAAATCTTTTCATTGACATGCGTGTGAAGGCCATTTTGCTACTGTTTTTTCAGGTTAAAGGCTGTGGCAACGTGAATGAAGGAAATTACTGATTATTCGAAGGGCCTGTTGAAGCTTCCTTGAGAGATAAAACGATTTCGGTTAGTCGTTCATATGCAAACATCGTCTTGCACGAATGATACAAGACTTAAATTGAATAGCGTCGGAACTGAGGACGCCACCCTGTGGGACACCCATACTAGCGGTATGATGGGAGGTGCAACCTAGCTTCCATTGCATCTATGAATATAGTTCTCTCAGAAAGGTAATCTTGGATCCATGCGTATATTTGGCTACCAATTCCGTGTTCAGATAAAGCCGTTAATATGGCAGCGTGTTGAATGCAATCGAACGCTTTGCTAATGTCGCTAAAGAAGGCTATTGTTGTTTCCATTTGTGATATGTTATGTTCTACACAAGTAACTAGGTCTATTACATTATCTGCTGCTGACCTGCCCAGGTCTAAAACCAGACATTACTTCAGGGTGTATCTTATTAATTTCTAGGTACCAGTTGAGCCTTGTAAGTATCATGTTTTCATAAATTTTCCTATACAACTTGTGACAGCGATTGGTCTGTGTGATCTTAAATGTAATTGGGACTGACCCGATTTCAAAATAGGCATAATCTTGGCTCCTTTCTATTCAGTGGGGACTGAGCTATTTGTAAAGGATGTGTTGAATACTTCAAGTAATCTACGCTGTGGAGCGTTCTTCAGTCGAGAAAGGGCAGCATACGTCACTCCATCAGGACAAGGCAAAGACTTTTTCTTGGTACTTTGTAGCGCGCTGTCAAGTTCACTCAGTGTGAATGGCTGATCGGGTCTGGAGTCAACTTGCACAGGAGCTTTGTGTGGTTTGTTATTGTCTATAGCTGCACTCTTTGATATTAGTGTGCAATAGGACTCGGCGATTTCGAGCTCAGTGCAGTGTTCTCTGAGAGCAATAGCTCTGAAAGGGTAGCATTGGTGGTGTGTCTGCCATCTAATTCCACGAAATATTCGCCAGATTTTCACCTTGACTCCACATGGTGAACTTCCATCAATTTTGTGGGTGTACTGCCCTGCACATAGTTTTTTGGAGGGGGTTTAGATGGAGAGTTGCCAGTTAAAATATCTCTAACAGATTTCTTAGGTACAGAATTTGAAGAATGCTGTTTTTCTGCTTGATGGTGTCACCTGCAAGAGCTGTGACAGTCCCAAAGTGTCTTTAGCAAAGCTCAGTTTTTTCCTGCTGTTCAATTCGCACCGGACAAGTGGGTGTGAGTGCGTCATGCTGACTGCCACAATTGATGCATTTCGAATTATCAGCATGCCATGTTGCTCTGCTGTACCCCTCCCCGCATCTGGAACAGGTTTCTATCTTTTCGCAAGTTATGCCTTTGTGACCATAGCGGCCGCAATTTTTGCATTGCAAAGGATGCTCCTCGAATTGCCAGACCTGATATCGGACTCGAGATAAGAGCACATATCTTGGCAGAATGGGCCAGTCAAACGTTATTTTGACAGATGTAGAGTCTCCCAGTCGCCTAATATGGAAGATGGGTATATCTGAACACACATAATTCTGCATGTCTGAATCAGCGACATCCTTTTCTATGCCCCGTATGACCCCTACTGCAGCAGATCGAGGTCCTGGTTTGTGCGCCCTAACGTCCATCCCACAAAGCTTAGCGAGTTGCAGTAGCGAAGCGAGTTTCGAGTGTCTACTGCGATTGGATTAAGCCTTTTGTTTGGACGTACCATTAGGATGCACCCCGGGCAGTGGAGTTCGAAGGCGTCGGACACTTTGTTCATGTTCAATTTCAGCAAGGATCGTTCAGGATAGGTTGGAGAGAAGATCACAGTGAGACCTACGGGGTGCTCTGGAGTCTGTATGGTGGATTTTGAGATGACACTGTCACTGGAGTGGCGGCGCTTCTTGTTCGCGATCAAGATGAATTCCTTTTGGTTGTCAGTGATTTGGAGGTCCATATCCATGGTGGTAGATTTAAGTTGGCTCTGCGTTGGGTCAGCTTGCGTGAGGGTAATTGACGAAGACAACTTATTTGTCGCTGTTGAGGGATTCCCCCTTGCTCCTTATTTGCCCGAGACGAGTAGGAGTGGTCTTCGGTGGATTTCGAAGCTGTGACTTCAGCATCAGGCATAGTTTTCTTCATCATACATGCCCGTCTCCGAAAAGCTATGATTTGTCGATGGAACAAGTTGGAGAGCCGGGAAGCACTTGCTTTTTAGATGAAAAGGCAATTGAAAATCCGAGAAACCGATTTCGGCGGGGCGAAGAAAACCCAGAACCAAAAAGTCTTATCTGTCTGACGCCGAGAAGCCATCGAAGCTCGTCAGGATGTCGATGTCCAGATGAAGACTGGCCACGTTGATCGGCGAGATGATCTCGAAGGCTCCCATACACACACACGCCGTGCACGACAAACACACACCACAAAGGGCAAAAACAAGCTACTATGGCATACTCGCAACGAATGCGTAAATTGGGGCCACAGCCCAACAACAGACAAAAAGAATAGCTCATGAGGCAGCAAGCAGGAGCAGATCTGAACTGCCTTCCCTTTGTTCTCTCTTAAACAACGTTTTGCTACAACCTCCAGTCTAACCTCATCTGGTTTGCAAAGATCCTTGATGCACGGCCCACGAGGGATCACGAGAAACACGTCAAAAGCGTGTACGAGTCACACTAAAGTCAATAAGTGAACTGACTCCCAGGGTCACTGAACATAATTCCTAACCAAAAGTAACCTCCCTTGGCTCCTCCGCATAAGCAAACCTGCAATACACACATCTATTCCAAACAAGAAAAATTGACAGGATAAGCAGGAAAAAAAGAAAAATCCCAAGAGTCGTGATTTTCCGGACAGCCCAACGGATAAGCGTGCTGGCGACCAACAATCACAGCACAAGACAAACAAAACAAAAATACGCTAGAATTCATGACAAATGCATCTCACCAGCGGTGGCATATCAAAACTGGCGGTGAAATCAGTGTATTACAAGTCCAAATACCCAACTGGTTCCAAACAAGCTTTTTGATCAAAAACTTGTCTGTAAAATAGGATTTTTCAGCTGGGCGGTGGGATCCTTCGTACTGCGCCGTGCAGTGCTTTTGCCTCCATCATAAACCTTGTACGCTTTTCCACGTCAATCCGAAGCAACCCCAGCTGTGTTGGACAGCACGTCGACAGCCAGTTTTCGAACACCCACAGGTATGCACTGCAGTGGTCCCTCGAGCTTCATGCATCACATGCATCTCCAGATTGCCTGTTGCTTTCTCTGCTCCAAAAGCTCCCATGTGCCTCCATCATAAGCTTTCTACGCTTTTCCACGTCTAGCCATAACAAGCATCAGACACATCTCCAGATCGTTTCTCCAAGAGCTTCCATGTTACTTGGTCATAAACCCTGTATGCTTTTCTCCGACTATCTACAGCAACCCAAAGAATGGCGACTGCTGTTAGACCTCTGGTGCCTTCAACATCGTCATGTGTCAAGACGAGCTGTGCTATGACACAGACGACAGGCATCAACAGAAATGCAGGTGTGGTCATTCACTGACATAAGAATGAGCGTAATGCTATCAAAAGTCTACTTGGGGAGCCGTACAGAAAATGAGGTGGCGTGATAATATCTGAAAATGGGCGCTTGTAGACACACAATACTTGTTAAAGAGTTAGCTCTTTTCAGTCAACACTCGTTGCCACCATCTGTCTGAGTGGACATGTAGGGAATTGGTGCAGCCATGCTCTCCTGAAGTTATAGGGATAACAAACCAATGGTTAGAATCATTTGTTGTCAAATTCAGAAGATAGAAAAAATTTTCAAAAATACTTTTATGGAAAAAAAAAATTGCCAGAGAAATTTTGGCGTAGGTCAATACAAGCAGCTAGAGTCGGTTGTCAAAACACAGATAACGTTTACCCTCAAACATATCTGAAAATTGCCGCTTTCTCTTGATCCCGGTAAGGTCAACTTCTGAAATTTGCTATTTTAAGCTGACTGCTCGAAATGTTGGCATTTTACGGCGTGTGGTTTATTTACGCGGCGCTCAAAAACAAGAAACACTGAAGACAGGACTGTACGAGACCGTGAGTTAGCCGTCTCAAAGATTGTGCGGAGGTATCGATAGGCTCCTTGGCTCGACAAGTAGTCGCTAAAACATTACAACAAGAACAATACGCAGGTGTAACCTTTATTGGCAGTCATTACACTTCATCTAAGAAAGGGCCGCTGGACAAAAGCCCGATTCCACAAAAACGACTATCGCTACTAGCGACTAGAGCATTTATACATTCTGACCCACAATCACCAATCATACGCAGTTAATGAATAACTGCCAAGCAACACTGCTCGTCCAGAACCATCTCAATTAAAAGAACAGCAAAATAACACTGTTTTCACATTTAGACCAGCTTACGAGTTGTCCCGGGTCAAGATGAAACTTCAAGGAACCACGGATAATTTCGTCCGACCCTGGACTTGAGGGCTTCAGACAGAACACTCAATGCATGACAGGCAACAAGTATAAGGGTAAGGAGCAACCGTAAACAGGTACCAAAGCTCTGGTACAGATGAACAAGTCAATTGTTAGGCCTTTACGCCGACGTAGGAACAAGTTTTGCCCGCCTTCTTGAGCACCTCGAGCAGCTTCTCGGAGCCCAACGTGGAATCTACGAAGACCCGCTTGTTGGGCAAGTCAATCTCCACCTTGTTCACTCCCTGACCTAGAAAAGTGAGATTTACAAGGCGTGTTGAAGAAATAAAAACTGACTAATCAAGCAGCGCCGAAAGTTGATCTCTGACCGGCCAAAACAATCACGCAGAGACAAAAGCTCGGCACTGTGCGGGCAAGGAGTTTTGGCGCTGCTTGTTTGGCGAATCGTAGCGTTGGCTGCGACTGACGCTGCCAGCAAGAAACATTGCAACGTCAACAGCACGGGTACTGTAGTCATTTGGTGGCGTCAATGCCGGGCCTAGTACATAGCATGCACGGCCGGTATTGCGGCTGCCACTGACACCGTCTTAGTTTCACACCGCAGTAGGCAACCAGTAAATAACCGTCAGCAGACCTGCAAGATATAGTATATAAGCTATCCATCAAGTGCCATATATGAGCACCTCATTCACATTGCATTCGGTGGTATCGTTGGCCTGGCGAAGGATACTCAGATTAACCCAATGTCTGCAAAGAACGGCCATCTTGATGGTCCAGAATGCAATTTGCAAAAGCACTCTAGAAGCTTAAACAATGTAGTAAACATGTTCTCCACCAAGTCAGATTCAGGACTAAGTAACTGGCTCATGACATGCGGCATTCTAACGGAGCTTCACAGACCGCCACCAGACGTCACTTTGGAATCTGCTAATTTGTTTTAAAATTAGTTTCTCGACTTTTCTGCCGGCAGCCCAGAAGTCTAAGACTAGGGTTTCTGGGCTGCCGGCACTAACATAGACCACATATAAATAAAGAAATAAGTTCAAACACGTCGTTTCCGTACCCCTTTAAAGTGAGTATAGAAGTATGTGTCCCTCAAATATGTTTTCTTTTTTCTAAAGATTTTACGAAAACGTCGGCACATTTTGTAGATGCCATTGTCCGTTTTATCAGAGCTAGTAAATAGTCTTTTAATCAGGGGCATCGTCTATAACCTATCTGCCACCCACAGGAACCTTTATGACTCTCCCAAGCACCCGTCCCTAAAACAGCCCATAAATCCCGGCAGTGGAAAAGTCGTGCCTGAAGCAGAATGATTCCGGTCGTGACAGTCGTAAAGACACAAGCGGATCACATTAAAAATAGATAAACGCAGACTCTATTTCCTTTTATCATTTCTTATCAATAACGACATTCTTGACGGTGCCGACTCGGTGTCTAGCAAATTGTTATCTTGAATTTTCCCGGCTTTTCCAGGTTTTCCTTGACAATTTCAGGTGAAATTCCCTGACCACTGTAGAGGCAGTTAAATATATAAGACCATTAAAACACAAGGCATTGAGCATTGGGCACTGTGAGGATCATTTTGCACGGGCTTAATCCAATTTGCATATTCCAAAATATTCGGGTTCGTCCAGTCCGGATGAAACGCGCACTTTTTGTTGCCGCCGACATCGTCAGCGAAGAGGCAACTTCCGGAAAGGAAACACAATGCTCAAACACACACGTCAATAACTGAATGGCAGCATGGCCGCATGGCAGCCAGATGCACACTTTCGGACATTTTTCGGCTGAGGGCTTGGATTGGATTGGGATCTGTGGCTTTTCCATTTGTTACTAAATCTAGTAGCTATAACTAGATCTAGCCTAGTGTTGAGCCCTCAATCCACACCAATCCAATCCAAGGCTTGGACTGGATTTGTCGGCTATTCCCTCTGCATCGCGTAGCAGACTTTACATCGGGTGAACAGAGCCCGCGCTTCGCTCTAAGCAGAATTTATTGCCTATTTTTCTGCCCTCAAGTGTTTGCTCAGGGCACTTGATGGCGTTTCCGTCTCATTTTCCCTGACTGCGCTCGCCTTTTGAAAATATCCCTGACAATTTCCCGATTTTACCCGGTAATTGAAATTTCCCTGACGATTCCCGGTTTTCCCAGTCGCTAGACACCCTGTGACTGGTGCTGCCCAACATGTTTTACGAAGAACAAACTGGCACCCCAAAAAAGAGGCATGTCATTGTTGGTTATCGCTACTTTACTCGGTTAAGCTGAGACTGCCGGACGAATGATCACCTGACTCTGCGTGTGGGTATGGGCGAAAGAGAGATGTACCACTGGTCCAACCAGTCTCAGCTTGGGAGTATACCAAGGGAATTTTCGTCACATGACTTCCTATAGAGCTATAATGCATGACTGCAGTGTCTCTCTCCAAGATTTTTCCTCTTTCCAATTTAAGAACAGCAATTTTAAGTGAGGACGTCCACCTTCATGAACAAAGATATGCATTTCTCTAAACAAACAGAAAAAGTAATACCAGTTCTTGCTCTGCTTGGCAAATACAAATTACAATTGACCGCAATCCACCATAATCACGGGATGGTGGCGCCATCTGTGAACCCTCACGTCAACTACACACACAGATCGCATTTGAACCGGCTTGCGGGTGTTTAAAGTGCATCATTTCAATACGCTTCCGTGTGCGTTAGCAGTGCCTAGCACGGTCAGTCCTGGTACAGTTAAAGGCCGACAACGATTTCACACTTTTCCCTCGCTTCCTCCTCTCCCTCCTCCTACCCTTTCCACCATTGCCTGTTTCCTCCTGTCCCCTACCCCTGAGCCCTACGCCTGCTCCGCTAAGCCCCCGGCAGCAAAGCCATAAACTTCAACAAGAAAACAAAAGTATTACGATACAAAAGAGCAATTCCAACATAATTGACAAGCAGCCTTGAGGCCTTTAAAGGGCCCCTGAAAAGAAAAAAAATTTTTGTTTTCTCTCTCAGCATTTTGGGCACGTGGAGCAGAGGTGGATCGGTTGGCCATCACGTTGAGATGGAAAGAGTGTATGACCATCTTGTTGAGGACGAAAGAGTGAATGACCATTCCGTGACATCATGGACTTTGCACCCAGAATTTCAAATAAATCTCTCACCGTCAATATTGCTGTAAACGTAAGTTTTTTTTTTTTGTTTTTTTTTGTGTAAAATTAGTTTTCTGACACGCGTGCCCTAACAAGACTGTTTAAAAAAAATTTCTTTTTTTTATTGTAGAATACAGTGCATCCGCCCATTCCACATTAAGCGCCCATTACCAAATTTGTGAGATCTGAGAAAATACGCACAGTCCATTTATATGTAAAATTGAAGACCGGATAAGTGCCCATCCCCCATTTCTTTGCGATTATCTCCAACGTTTGAGTGGGCGCTTGCCCGGAATTTTACGGTAAGTTACAATGCCCTTGGCGTCAGTGCAAGTTCCCCTGGCATATATGTTCCCCTGGCAGATTTTTCTTTTTTTCTTTTGGGGGGGGGGGGGGTTTGAAGCTGTTTTTGTGTTTTGGTGCTTAATTTCATTTTATTGAGGAGATATTCACAATTTCAGAGAATATCGTCTGTGCATGTGCCGCCTGTTTGAGCGCTTGCGCTGTGTCTCTTACTTTATGTCGTCTTGTGGTGCTTTTGGCAAAAGGAACGATCTACCAGCTATCTATATTGTGCGAAATAAGCAGCACCCCTCCCCAGAAGGGGAGTCCGATCCTGCTTCCTACACGCAGTGGCCTGTGAGTGAACGGAGTATAACTTGCACGCCGTATAGTATGACCTTTTTCGGTTACTCTCGCTCCCAGCCACCTGGCAGGCATATCCGGTATGGGCGACTAGAAGAATAACAAAACATTTCAACCTGCAAATAGTAAAATATAAAGGGATGATAAAATGAAAATGGATGATGGTTACGCTATATCCCAATTGTATTCCATTTTTGAGGCAACGACAAAACAATGCTTTCGCCCATACTCAAAGTGACATTTCAAGATGGCGACGCCCACGGGAAATAGGTCTACATATCTCTTTTGCAAGGGCGCCACCATCTTGGAATTTCGTCAGTCCCAGTATGGGCAAAAGTATTGTTTTGCAGTGTCCACACCCCTAGAAGACATTTAGGATATAAGCGTAACCATGTATTCTTGTTTTGCCTTGCTCTCTTTTTTTTTTACTATTTATAGGCTGAAATGTTTTATTATTTGTTGGTTGCCCGTACCCGATACGCCGATTAGGTGGCTGGGGATGAGAGCAAACGAAAAAGGCCTATAGACTAGTGTCACTCTAAACATTGTGGCATATCTGCAGCGTATCATACACCCCCAAGTTGGTACAAAGAAGCTTCATCACTCCTCCTTCCCTGTGGCCCTCAAATTTTCATTCCAATGGATTCCGATGGGGGCAGCAGTTACTTAAATAGATGTCAATTCACATTGATTAAAATTGCAAAGACATAGTATGAGAAACAAACTTGGTTCTCGTTTCCCGGTCCTGGATTGTAGTCATGGAAGGTTCCTTCGCAAATCCTCCATCGCACAGACTGTGAGGCGTCCATTGTGGGGGCACCCATTTTGCTGGCTTATCTCCATTCACTTGCTTGCACAATGAACCCCCCCCCCCCCCACTCTTTTAGTCCCCTCTTTCCATCCTTTGCTCCAAGATGCGAGGGGAGAGAAGCTTTGCAGAATATTGGCTTTGGTCGTCGGGCTTTAACTCTCTTCATGTTCACAAGACCGCCCCGCTTTTTTACGGTATTCATCAAGATAGTGCTCTCTTATCTTGACCAAGAATATAGATAGCATAGCACTGGTTATGTTCAGCGTACACACTGTATGTGCTCGTACAGAGCACGAGCGAGCATAACCTCGAGAGAGCTAGCACGAAGCAAACACATAATCCAGTTTTTACCAATTTTCTCTCGCAGCGAAAAGGCCTTCATCAAAAATGCTAATGTACTTGAATTCGCTCATGCGGGTGACAAACTTATACAGTAGAATTGAATATTCGGCACCCAACTTGGGTGAGAAAAGCAGAGGCTGTCGTGTTCTTGCCAACTGTGGATCGCTTTTGGAATTAGTGGCCGAACGTGCAGCGCACCTCCGGCGCAGAGTCGAAGCTTGGGTTGTGCTAGGTAAGGTTCAAACACATCGGAGGTCCTACTTTCCAGAAGCCTCCAGGAGGCGCAGCATGTATTTCATTCGAACCCTACCTACCCACTAATGAATACATAAATAAAATTAGCGCTCTACACACCAGCATGATCAAACAAGAACGGCTGATAACACTACATATTGGAGACACAGCTGTTGCCCGAAATACTGGCCCTTATGTTCAGACATAAGTAGGGATAGGATGAGAGACAAGCCAATAGACTTGTTCCAAAATGCCACGCCCTGGGAACTAGTTGGCCACTCAGTTTCGATTGAGCACCATCAGTTCATCTTATCATGCCGTGACCGAATGCACAGCTATCTCACTTCCCACCAATGTAGAATACTCCAAGCAAGTGATATAGAAGGAAGAGTTTTCTGGTTCTCGACATATGGTGCGTGCGAATGCAAACGCAGTAAGACGTGGCTTAGTCACCTCACCCCACGATACTATCTTTCTCAATTTCAATAATCTTGTCTAGTGCAAGTAAACCACAACTAAACACATTTTGTTTACCAAATGCTCGAGTCTTGTTACTTCACTGGGCGAAAAACAAGCCGCATCCTCACGGGAGTCTCAAAGTTCAGCCCAAAGTTGGCGCATCGACTTTTAAGGAAAAACAATAAATTTGATCTCGTTACTGCAGAAAAGTTTTTATCAAGTCTTCCTCGTGTCATATCTCCCACTCAAATTTTATGCTGATTGGAGTTCAAGTTTTCGCAAAAGTTAGAGGCCCTAACAAGCGTCCCCAACTCCTCGCTAAGCCTTTTTGGACGAGCTTTGACAGACGCCCAAAATCTGTGTCTGAACGGTGTCTCTGAAATTATCTTGCTGGCATACTCAGTCGGGAAGAAAGCAGACACATAACAAACCTTTGAGCGCCGTAAATCCTTTCGTTTGTCTGGCGTACCGCATAGGGGTTCACACCCATACACGTGCCGTCCGGCGAACGATGTGACATTCTTCACAACAGTGCTTGACTGCTGTTTTCTTAAAAACGGTTCGTATGCGCAAATGTGCCTATACGATCGCAAAATTAGTTCATGTGCCTACCCGATATTGAATTCGTAGAAGGCAAGTGGGTGGGGACTTCATGCAGCGCTGTGAGTCAATAGTTATAGGGTGTCCCAAGTCGCCAGGCTCTATCTAAAATGAACCGTAAAACTCTGTTGACTGCACATAGCAATCTAAACTTTTCGTCAAAGGTGTATTTCACAGGTCAGTTTTTTCTTTTTTGTAAAATTACAAAGCGTAGCTTTCTTTCCGTAAAGCACAGGGCCAAAAAACTTGCCAAGGTTAACGGCGGACGGCGACGCAGACGACCGAGTCTAGTTATGGGGTGCGTTTGGCGCGTATATTGATAGATGGTGTCGGGAGCAGCGTCCGAAGGTGTAGCCGACCAGCGAAAGAAAGCAGACGACATGCAGACGAAATCTGTTAACAGCAAAAGCGCAGTCGCTATGCAAATGCGTTTTTTCCATTTAAGTTTTGCTTTTATTGTCTGCAAGTATTTTTAAATTAAAAGTGCATTACAAAAAGAACATGTTCATCTTAATAAACCACGGTGGCCGCGAGCAGTCTCGATTAGGAGGTAGCGCCATCTATCGATACGAGCGCCAAACTGCCCCGCCACTCGACTTGGTCGTCTGCATCACTGCCCGCCGTTGACCCTAATTTCTTGGCCCTATTTTTTGGAGAAAGAGAGTTACGCTTTGTAATTTTATAAGAAAAATGAAAGACGTTTACAACTCCCCGTAATGCCGAATTAGAGCGCAGCTCCCTAGGAGGAGAAGGGGAGGGTACGGAGTGGACGGTATGCCCCACCTCCCTCCTCCTCCCTCCCGCACGGTGCATTGTGGGAAACGTCTTATAATGCAACACGCGCGTCAACACAGTGCATTATGGGACGTTTGCCATAATGCACCGCGCGGTTACGCTGACGCGTTATGGTTACGCCGACGCCACTCAAGCCGGAAACGGGCACCTAAGAGCTGCGCTTTAAAACCGACCTGTGAAATACACCTATGACGAAAAGTTTAGATTGCTACGTGCAGGCATCGATTTTTAAGGTCCATTTGAGATTGAGCCGGGTGACTTGGGACAACCTATATAAAGAGACGAGCGTTTTTGATTTCAGCTTTTCAATGGCGCTTCCAAGTTTTAACTCGCATACTCAGGCTTATTAAGAAAAACAGTAATTGCAAAAGGGTATATTTCGTCAAAGGACGCACAAAACAATTAACAAATTTCCTGACCAGCAACACTCATGTAAAGGTGCGAGCTCACGCACGCATACTTGTTGTTTACAGCCTGTTGACACTCCAAAACAACCCAAGAGTAAGACACATAAAATATGATACCGCATCGCATTGCAGCCCGAATAATTAAAAAGGCGTCTCAACAACTAAGCAGCTGTACTAGGCCGAGCACTTGCTTTGTTTTTGTCTTTTAGTAACACGTAGTCGCCAGCTGCGCAACATGCAATCGAACAGAGCAAACCCGAGACGGAAGCTTCGTGCCACTAAACGACACGTGACAAAAGATTGCCGACACATCGTGAAACAGCCGCCAAAACAAGATCAAGGCCCCCGAGGGAATCTCACATACCTTCCAGTTTTCCCAGCACACGCTGCACAGCGCCCGAGCAGCCTTCGCAAGTCATCTCGACCTCAAATTCGTGCACCTATAAAGCACCATAAGAGCTCATAAGCGGAGAACAAACATTCGAGCAAGAGATGCTCGCAAAGCGGCATACCGATACAACCACACCCGGGCGGCGGACCCTCCCTATGGAGAAATCCACAAAAAACAGAATCCCTAAAGGTAGCCTGCTCTGCTAAACGTCTTGAGAAAATATCTGCTTTAGCACGTTGAGAAAATAATGTTACCGGCACACGATGACAGATAGCGAATATGCGAGATTGGCAATGGCGATCAGAGAGGCATCCTGCCAGCGAAGATACGCTGTCAAACAGATTCCACTCAACGCGGATGAGTAAACGAACGCCCTGCCGCTAGGCCAAGTCGGAGGTGATTGGAAATGCACCTCACAATCAGCTACAATCACTAATATTGAAGTTAGCAGCAGCGAATCAACAAAAGGCGAGTAGCGAACGCGAAAGCACCCCACCTGAGACGCCATGTTCCGGACGATAAATGGACAGGATGGATGGATGTTACTGGCCTTTGTACCTTTTGGTAGCTTGCGCCACCTAGCCTCAGTCTAAGAAAGACAAACATTTGATTCCTCCCCCCTTCTAAGCCAATTTTCTCCCCCTAACTATCACCAGGTAGTGCGGGATATCACCAGGATGACCTTTGGGGGATCGGGCAAAAAACTAAAAACATAACCCCCCCGCCTCTTCCCCCGGCGAGGGACTTTTTCCAAAACCGACGCGCCCCATCGCGGCGAAATACCACGCAGTGCACTCTGGGAACTAGATGGCCACGTAGTTTCGGTTTCGACTGACGCCGCGACCGAACGCGCTGCTTGCGTTTTTGATTATGTGACTTTTTACGAATGTACAATACACTCATTCTCGAGTGACACAAAACGAAGACCGGGGCGCTTTCCTTGGTTCCCGAAACACCGGACATTGTGCGTGCGTATGCAAACGTAGTAAGACGTGGCTTAGTCACCTCACCCCAGGAGTGCATCTTTGAGGTCAGTGTCAGTAATCCCGTCTAGTACCAGTGAACTACGACTGAAATTTGGTCACCTTGAGGCCTACACGTATTTTGTTTGCCAAACGTCCGCTTCTTGTTACTTCATTGGGTGAATCCAAGAGAATTCAAGTTAATGTCAGGTGGACTCCCGGGCACGAAGGCATTTCGGGCTACGAGCTAGCCCATGAGGCTGCACAGCAGGCGATGAGGAATCTCACGCAACCGTCCCTGCTGTCGCAGTCCTCTACGGCAGGCTAGACACCACAGCAACAAGACACTGAGCTTCCCCCATACGATCCAAGGGGGAACTCAGGTTAGCCCAGAAGACACGGAAACATCTTCTGGCAAGATCATGGACCCCAGAACAACATCCTTTTCCTAGGGAAGAATTCAAGAGAAAAGAATCAGTGATGCTCCGCCGCATACGCACAGGAGGAGCAGTCACACCCAGGTTCAGATACCAAATGGACCTGGCAAGACTTAAGAAAGAACAACCCTACGCTGTCCCTCCTGACCCCAGATGCCAGTGATGTCAAGCCGAGGAATCCATTCCCAGACTTAAACACCTACTATGGGAATGTAAGGCACTCTTCACCCTCAGAGCACTCATCTTCAGTAAGATGGCGAATGATGAAAGACCTTCAAAACTGCAGGACTGGACACACCCAGCGGGCGACACCCCACGCAAGACCAGGATCCTCAGATCTCTCTTAGAATATATTTCTGAGGGAGGCCTGGGAAACTCCATCTAACACCTTTAGCCTAGGAGACGACGCCAAGCCTTTTAAGGCCACCGCGTCATGAAAACTTCGAGTCTCCAGATATATATTTTTTCTTTTCTTTAAATAAACGTATTCACCACCACCATTGGGTGAAAAGCAAGCCGCATCCTCACAGGATTATCAAAGTTGAGCCCAGCCTTGGCGCATGAACTTGTAAGGAAACGCAATAAAGTCGACCTCACTACTGCACAAAAGTTACTATGATGTCTTCCTCGTGTCATCACATATCTCACACTCAAATTTTATGCTGACAGAATATTAAGCTTTCGCAAACGTTGAGATCGGCTAGCTACGACGGAGGCCCTAACAAGCGTCCCCTACTATTCGCTAAGCCTTTTTGGACGAGCTTTTCCTGACGCCCAAGATCTGTGCCTGAACGGTGTGTCTGAAATTATCTCGGCATACTCAGTCAGGAAGAAAGCAAACACATAACAAATATTATGGCCATGAGCAACCGTCAAATGTGCTTTGAATAATTTCGTTCGTTTGGCGCACCGTGTAGGGGTTCATGCCCGTCCGGCGGACTTCCGGCAAACGGTGCGACATTTTTCACACAAGTGCTCGACTTTTGCTTTCTTAAAACGGTTTGTATGTGCGAATATGCCTATATGATAGCAGGATAACTTTATGGGCATGCGCGATGTTGAATATTAGTGGAATGCAAGCGGGTGGGGACTTCACTTTGTGCAGTGCTGCGGGGCAGTACAGATAAGAGATGAGAAGTGTGTTCAAATGGAGCTTTTCAATGGCACCTCCGAGTTTTACCTCGCGTACTCAGGCGTATTAAGAAAAACAGTAATTTCAAAAAAGTTATATTTCGTCTATGGACGCACAGAACAACAAACTTCCTGATCAACAACACTAGTGTAAAGGTGCGAGCTCGATATATGCGTACTGATTGGTTGCTACAGCTTGCTGATTCGTACACAAGCAAGATCCCGAGCTTCGCAGCGTCGAGATTCCCAGCACTGGCTCGTCCACATCTACCTCGAAACGCTAACAGAAAGGCTTAAGTACAAAAATACAACAAGCATGCGTTAAGACAAACCGAAATCTGGATTTCACAAAACACGCGGCAAAAGCGTGCAACGGGATGCTACAAACGCCAAAACATCACTCATACAGCGATATCTCAAACGGATGACCGTATTTTTCAAGAAAAGGAGGCGCATTTGACAGGTTTGTTGACGTCATCTTTTTCCGAGAAAGAGAGGGGACGGCCTCGCGTCTTCTCTGCCTCGCCGCCTTGAGGGAGCGAAGCGAAGAGAGGAGGAAACTAGGTATCTTGACGTCACGCGCCTCGTCGGCCTGGTTGAATCTCAACCTCCTCTTCTAAAAATACGGCCGTCCATTCGAGATATCGCCTTACGAGTAGACTTGTAGGGATTGTAGCGTCCCGCCTACATCTCCTGCTTTGTTTTTCTGAAATCCAAATTTCGGTTCACCATCCCTTTAAGACAAGCTATACTTCTCGGGCTTGTACTAAAGCTTCGAGGTCTGGCAATTTAGGTTAGTTTAGAGACCACAAATGACGCTCTCGGGACCAGAAAGCATGAGATAACGGCCGTTAATAGCCCGCGCTGTGTGTATGATCTCTTGTCGACGTGTCGATCGTAACCGAAACCATATGCCAGTCTCCTCCCGGGCCAACTAGTTCCCAGAGTGCAACGCTCGCCGTGTTGCGTGCAGGGTTTTATGGAAGTAGTCCTCTGGTCAAACCTTGTCGGCGTTTCCCCAGCACCGGACCCACTGGGGGACAGGGTTGAGACTTTGGGCCGGCGCTGCGGGAAGTAGTCCTAATTTTCCTTTGTCCCGCCTGTCCCCAGCTGTGCTAGGAGTTGTGCGCATCATTCGGTTTTCCCTAGATAATTTCCACCAACCTTTTAATCGCCTCTTTGTGACTGTAATCCTTTTCTCTTCCTTTGCAGCTGAAAGCTGTAACAGTGTTGTACTGACAACCGGTACAACACTGTGAAAGCTGCTGGCTCGAGCGTGTGACTTCATTTTGCTTCATTACCACGTGCTCTCGAGCGAATGATACATGAGGTGAAGTCACATAGGCAACATTGTGGAACAAATAGCAACAACCAACGCCATCTATGTCCAAAATTGTGTTGCTCGTATGTTTATACAGCCTTGATGTTGGTACGCCTCAACGGGTGACCTGTCTGTAAATGAGAAATTTAGCAAATGCAGCAAAACCGCTATCCTGTGGTTTCTAACGTGCATCACGCAGTAGTGATTACACGAACGCGTCCCGGTACCAAACTGATCCAGATCGAAACCGCATGGTGTGGGGATCGAACCCAGGGGGTTCTGCAGCGCAATCTTTCACTCCACGCTCCGAGCTGAGACGCAGTTAGGAAAGGGATTCCCATAAATCGGGAATCCCTTTTCTTACCATAGTATTGGAACGCAATACTTGGCAACAAACTATCTCAAAATATTTACAAAAAAAAGAAGAAAATTAATTTTTTTGATTGTTGTCTCTTTACGTATACCCAACTCCAAGGTGGTTTCCGAGTTTCTGAGGGACAGTAATGCACAGGGGTGCACAGCGTTCAGCATTGATATAGAAAACCTATACTACTCTTTGCCTCATGACGACCTTATGGTAAGCGTTCAGGAGTGCATTTCGTAGTATAACGACGAAAATAAGTTCAGAACGCAATGCGGAATCACAGTTGAAGATTTCCTTGAACTATTGTTTGTGTATTTGAAATCTACTTTTATAGTGTGGGAAGTGTTCGTTCAAAAGTAGTAGCACCTGTACTAAGCGATATTTTCCTCGGGAAGATAGGTAGAGCTTTCAAAAATTGGAAAATCACACCATAGGATCTTTAGGTATGTGGATGCTTTTTTTAGTCTTTGTTAAAAACTCAGATTCCGAAAAAAACAAGAAAAAAACAACAACACTTGATTACAAACTAAAAGTATTCCATGAGCTTGGTCAAGGCCTTCGGTTCACGTATGCAACCCCAAAAGAAAGTCAAATTCAGTTTTGATCTGTTGAATTTTAAATAAGAACACATTTGCTCGTTGTACTATCCTAGAACATTAAAGAGTTAGCTAAACTACCAGTGAGGACATTCGAAACTCGTAAAAAGAGTCACAGCAGTTTCCTGTTTGAAGTCCGCTTTAACAAAACCATGTGTTCACAAAATGGACGTTAGCTTCACTTCCCAGATTCAAAAGATTAGGGATTCAGGATACCCAGACTCGATTATCTCATTAGCATGCGATAGTTTAATAAAAACCGTTAAGATTAGTTTCAATTTCATGTTGGAAGATCCAGTTAATAAAAAAAAAAGAAGAAAGGTTCGATTAATATTTATTTTCACCGTATTTCCCACGGACTTAAAAAAAGTCGCGTCACGATATGAGGTGCATGTTTTTTTTTTCGGCTCAAAACAAACTTAGCAGATTACGTTCAGCTCTAAGCGTATGCGCAGGAGGGAAACGCAAGATCAGAACATAACACGTGCAAGGTAAAACATGGAAAAAAAAGTATGTGTCGCGCGTAAAAGGCGTGGTCTATCGCATTCCCTTTTCTTGTGGGCGCTCTTATATCGGACATTATTGCCGGTGCTTAAACATCCGACTCGGAGAGCACCATAGCTCCTTGAAAGGCATCAGAAAGGTCGCAAGACGAAACTGCACAGACAGCGCAAAACAAGCAAACGAAGCAGAACAAGAGGAGCGAAGCGAGCCTCCATTGCATACTCTGTTGAGCGGCTCGAAGAACCGGAACCAACACTCGACTGCAGCGACACTATAGTCGGTTACAAGTCAAGAAGGTAGGAGAAGCTCCTCCCACAAGCGTGATGCGCCCGTTTCAAATCCACTCCGCAGTCGAAAGAAGAGTTCACTGGAAACGCTCCTTGTTCCGCTTCAATGGATAGATAATGGCCACAGAGTGGTGCCAACTTGTCTTCGACCCCCACTTTTTAAGAAAGCGACCTTTGTAGTCATTAGAGGGGAACCGAGCCTCTGAAAGCAGCCTTTGTGTCCATCGAAGGGGAAGCTAATCCCCGAAAGTCGTCTTTGTTTCCATCGGAGGGGGAAAACTCTAATCTCCCTCTCGTGGCTTCCACAATGCTAAGTCAAAGTCGAGAGATAAAGCAAATATGTACAGAAAGGCAAGACCCTCCTCGCGCGTTGGCCGCGACGTCACGGAAACGATGGGACGCTATTGGATGCGGAGGTGCTGGAGGGATATATGATTCCCTCTGAGGGCATTTTCCGCTACCTTCTTGACTTGTTGTAAACTAGGGTGCCTTCATGCGCACATGAAGGCTCCCTAGTCCTCGCGATCGCCGCAAAGCCCGGGACGCCTTTTTCGGAGGTCCACGCATACGTAGCGACGTCCGTGACGTCACTGCCAAACACGTAAAAACAAACAAAACTGATTCTTTTGTTTGTTTTTTACGTTTTGCGGAGAGCTTGTTGCGGGTTTGTTGTGTCCAGTGTTGGGGCGGGGGAAGCGGCGGTTGCGGCGTGTTATTGTTACAGTGCCATGCGCTAAAGAACCGAGGCCAGATTCACGAAACGATCTTACGCCAAAAATGTACGTATGACAACATCTCCGGAGCAGACCTTCTACGATCAAATCAACATGACCGACAACGTCGCTCAGTTACTTGGTCGCGACAACCAACGGACATTTATTTTTCTACGTGCTCTTGTGGCGGGTCCCGATTTTAAGCAGCAAGAAAAAGAAGGAAGTACTCGAAACCGGCCATGATGAACATGAACGCTGGATCCACAAACTCCCGGGAAAAACGACAACGTCAACCATGTCACCGACCGAGCGAGCTCGGCGCAGCGTTGCTCCGACGGTCCTTGCTCAAGACCGTGTGCCCACGACTGGCTGGCTTGCTGGATGGAATACCCGCCCGCGCGACCCTTGTGGACCCTTCCCGTATTCTAGTTTAAACGCTGACCTCAATTTTAGATTAAAGGGGTAGGGAAACGAAATATCAGCGCTCATTTTCTAGCTTGAATGTGTTGCATGTTGCACCCTAACCTCAAAAACACCAGTCTTCCGTTGAAAGGCACAAGAAAACTAATTTTAAAGCTAAATAAACGATCTTCCAATGTGCACCTGGTGGATGCATGCGGAGCCTATTTGGGAGGTAGTCTAGCAACGTTGTGGAATCTGCTACGTACTCGTGACGTAGCAGATTAATCTGGCGCAGCGCCGCTCTTTGGCATTTCAACATTTTACTTCTTAGCTTTCCTCCTGAACTCACAAATCGTGCATTGAACCAAACAGTCCAAGAAGACGGAAAGGGTGGACTCTCCTCTTCTCGGACCAACGTTTGTGCAGCCGGATGCAGCCATTCTCCCCTAGAAGATTAGCCAGTCGCTCAAAGCTCGGACAAAAGTTGCTTTCCCCGCCCCGTTCAGCCCTAAGCTGACAGTGCTGTGGAAGCTACGTGCTCTCTTGGGCCAGCCACACGCTCGTCACCCCACGGGCACTTCGAACGGCTCGGTTGTAACGCGCTGACGCTATTGACACCACCACAACGCTGACAACGCCACCAAGGGCAAAGCTCATAATCCCGCCAGCCTTGCTACGTCACGAATGCGGGGAATCTTTTCTTTCTGTTTTTGTTTGCGCCGGATATCCCATGACGCATCGCGCCCTCCGTTCGCTTCTCTTCGAGCGCTCGCTCGAGTGCACCGTTTGGAACGAAAAATATAGCCAATCGTTCAAAATACAAACGTGCGATTATGAGTTACGGTTATTACACGTCATGCTTGACCCATTTCCGAACGAAATTTGAAAAATTTCAATTTCTGTTTCAGTACCCCTTTAAGAGGTCAATCTCTTCCCCTTGTGATCTCCTTGTTTTCCGAGGCTGCGGTGACAGACGCTGTCGTCGAAAGGGACTCTCCTCGATTTTTATCTCCTTGTTTTGTGTGATATGGAGCTCAAATAAACGTCGTATGGATTACCTTCGCAAGACGGTATGTACACTTTGTTATTAGTATGCCATTTTTATTCTGACACGACGGTACGTCACTGTCGAGCTTCGTGGATTCGACAGCTGCTCTGGGGACGTAGATAGACAATTTGTGATGCTTTTTTAATTATTTAATTTGAGATATTCATCTGGACATGTTGCAGCTAGTGCTACAAGCGCGCCTTTTGATAAATTTGATTGCAATCCGTAGCACGTATATAATTCCAGAAAAATTAGCTCCGTACATAAAAACTTCAGTTTCCCTAAATAAAAATATTCATGCTGCAATTTTTTTTTGCACGTTGTTTGGTGTGGTTTTTAGCCTGAGCACGAGGTGTGATACATATAGTGAAGTCCGTGTTGTCCTTCTAGTCCTTCTTTCAATATTTTTACGTAATTTTTGTGGGTCGTATCGCGGTGTTTGCTTCTACTGGAAGTACCTTTAAGCCGGGGTCACACTGCTTATGCATTATACACAAGACAGTCTGCAAATATCAGTCACCACAATATCCATGGTTCAAATGCCGCGTGCCAAGTGTCTCCTTGAACTCGTTGCCTTGCCGCATTCGAAGCTCAGATCTTATGGTGAGTCGAGTTTGAATCTGTTTGCAGACAGTGTTTTGTATGATGTATGTTGTAAATGCTCGTCGACAAAAATGTAGTAATTAAAAGTCGGTCACCCGTGAAAATAAAGGAGAGCAGTTCCTGTGTGGGCCTGCGGAAGAGACGAGGTTCTTACATGCCGAAGTGGTGACCGGCAAGGCCGGGGGCGCGTAGTGTGACCCGGGCTTTGGGGAAAAACTTATGGCGGTGAGGTACAACCACCTCGCAATGATTTGCCATTTTTGTTTTTATAAACTTCGTGATCATTGTAGGCACTGACTGGAAAGGTCGGGCGTTATCTTGTAAACATCATGTGACACCATGATGTCAAGTGAAATTGCGACGTCACAAGACATTATGAAGTCACGTGACTCTGACATCACGATGTCAAGTGACAACACGGAGAGGCCATAGCAGCTATCCCTGTAAAAACGCACAACACGTCAAATTAGCTTTGCAGAAAACTGTTTGGGAGGATGAAGCAAAAGCGGTTGGGCAGTCTCAACAAAACAACCTTTTCTTTGTTCCCCCCCCCCCCTACCCATATCGGCAGATCTCCTTCCTCTACGTATCGCGACTGCACTGCGTCCGCAAAGAAACCTATATGGCTAGCGTGTGTGTTTTAACGTTTTAGAACATACCTTGCTTGCAATCCATGTCCAGAAGTTGCCGAAAACAAAACAGTCGTGGGAGCCCGGATGAACGCAAGATGAAGCACGACGACGCGACTGACATCACCCACCCGCGACGCCTGCGACTAAAAGTCTGCACGGGCCGATATTTTTAAGCCCGCCAAAGCCTGGCCCTTTGTCTGCCCGGACTTGTCCGCCGCCGCTTTCTATTTCCGACAGCCGGCCCGGCCTGGCCTGAAGCTAATTTTCACGGACCAGCTGCGCTTTATTTTAGCCCAGTGTGCTCGCTTGCAACTGCTACACATAAGTTGATTACGATACCCAATAGTAAATGTTAAGTCCTGTCCGTTCCGTTACTTGGATGGACAGCAGGGAAGTGAACTTGTATGCGAGAAGGTTTCCAGTAGTGATTTAATGTTGCAGCCGCGCAAAGGGCGGCAGCAGGGAAAAGTCCTAGTAGCAACACACAAACAACATGGCGCGCAAACTACTCTCGAACAGGGGGTCGCTCCGAGAGTGGCGCTCCCTGGTGGGTACACAACAATCCCTTCCCCCCAATTTGCGCTCTAGACGAAGTCATTCAGATAAGCTGGCCGTCTGACATGGCGAGAACTACGGGAGGCTGTTTGGCTTGTGTCGGTGTGAAAGTCATGCGGCCTAGAGGCGTCGCTAGCCTGTGGCTGCTCAGTAGGCTCAGAATCCAAATACCGACGCCGCATTTGATCCGTGTGTCGCCGCAGTTCTCGGCCGTCAGGTGTTCGAGTCCGGTATGACAACGGTCCTAACACTTCAGCAACAACTGCGGGAACCCAGCGTGGTCCAGAAGCATAGTTCCGCACATACACCGCGTCGCCGGACGAAAAACTGCGTGCTGGCTCTTGCTCGTCTTCAGTGTGGACGGTCTGGCCGTGGTCGTTTCTGACCCCGTCTGGGTGCAGTCTGTCCAGGAGCGTCTTGGGACGGCGGTTGAAAAGCAACTCTGCAGGGCTCCTTCCCGTACTTGTGCATGGAGTGACATGCTGCTGAAGAAGGAAACTCGTTAAACGTCGGTCCCAATCGCCCTGGATGATTCGCTTCAAAGCATCCTTAGTTGTTCTAACCATGCGCTCCGCCTGCCCATTGGTGGCTGGATGGAATGGGGCAGATGTAACGTGGTGAATCAGGCCACTTGCTACGAACTGTCTGAACTCCTCAGACACGAACTGTGCTGCATTGTCCGACACAATCGTGTCAGGTAGTCCGTGAGTTGCGAAAAGGCGACGCAGGCACTTGATGACAGTGGCACTGGTCATGGAGGACACCGAGATCACCTCCAGCCACTTGGAGAAGGAGTCCACAACAATAAAGAAAGTTTGCCCCTGAAAAGGGCCAGCAAAGTCTATGTGAAGACGAGACCACGGCGTCCTCGTTCTCTCCCAGTGGTGCACGGGGGCCCGAGGGGGATCCGGTCTCGATGCCTGGCATGCACCGCACGTGTTCACTTTGTGCTCAATGTCAGAGTCCATCTTCGGCCACCACACGTAACTGCGGCCGAGGGCCTTCATGCGGACGATCCCTGGATGCGCACTATGCAGTGCCTCCAGTACCTCAGCTCGTCCTTCAGTGGGGATCACAACTCTGTTACCCCACAGAACACACCCCTTGTACACCGAGATCTCATGCTGCCTCTGCTCATAGGCCTGAAACTCGCCACCCAGACGCTCCGAAGGCCAACCCCCAGTGCCCAGCTCAGAACACGAGACAGCACAGGGTCTCGCCGCGTCAAAACAGCAATGTCTGTGGCCTGCAGAGGAGGCTTTGTAGACAACTCCAGCATGAAGACCTCTAGTAACGGTGGTGGTGCACAGACAGTTGCAGGCGAAGGCAGTCTGCTGAGTGCATCAGCGTTGGCGACCTCCTTCCCCGGACGATGGACCAGTGTGTAGCTGTAGGCGTTCAAAAGGATGGACCATCGGAGCATTACGCGATTGCTCTTGGACCCCACGGCAGTGTCCGGTTCCTGGACGGCGCGACCGGCCTCGGACCCAATGGCAGTCTCCGGTTCCTGGACAGCGCGGGTCGCCCTCGGACCCCACGGCAGTGTCCGGCTTCCGTACGGCACAATCGGCCTCGGACCCCGTGGCAGTGTCCAGTTCCTGGACAGCGCGGTCGGCCCTCGGACCCTGTGGAAGTCCCCGGTTCTGTACGGCACAATCGGCCTCGAGCCCCATGACAGTCTCCGGCTTCTGCTGCGACACAATTGGCCTCAGACTCCATGGCGGTCTCCGGGTCGCCCCGATGCGTCCCGTTCTGTTTCCCTCTGCAGTGAGCCTCGAGGCTCCGCGCCCTCCGCTGCATTAATCTGCGACTCTTCCCGGTGCTCCGCTAGAAGCCGAGCTCTTGCTCTCCGCTCCTCCGCCCGGAGTTCCGACGTACTCTGCCGCTCTAGCTCCTTCGTTCTTTCCTCGCAGGGCTAACCGAACGCTCATCGGAACCGCTTCCGATCGACCACGACTGCCTCCGGGTCGCCTCGCGCGTTCGGTTTTGTCTCCTTCACAGATCGAGCCTCGGGCGCCGTGCCTTCCGCTGCCCGATGCTGCGTCTCTTCACGGCGCTCCGCTGAGTCGCGCTCTCGCCGCTCCGCTCCTCCGCCAGGTTCTGCGAGTCAAACCTGCCGCTCTAGCTCCTTCGTCTTTTCCCTCGCGAGGGTTAACTAGACGCTAAACGGAACCGCATTTCCCTCCGACCCTCGTCGCCTCCGTCACTAGAGCTCGCCTCCTGCGCGGGTCCACTTCGCCATGCAGCTAAACGCGCGGGTGTCAGCCGACGACGAAGAAGCGACCACGTACTATCGCGGACAATATGAGCTGAAACAGCGCTCCGGCCGACGCACGGTACTACCTGCGCCGCCTGTCGCCTTGCTCCGCACACATGGCGCACCCTGAGTACGAGATAAATTCTCACTTGCGCTCGCTGCGCCACTGCGCTCTTCCGGCCGTCTGCAAGTGAGACGGCGGGTGCGACAGCGGGCATGTGTGTGGTAGGGCGGAGGGGCCGACAAAATATTACACTTGTCGTCCCTCTTTTGGAATTGATTTACTCTACTCTATCGCGCAGAATCCCGTAGAAAAAATGCTGGTTGGAGAAGAAAAAATATTGAAGTGTTTTAAATTTCAGCTGCGATTTTCGTTTTTGAAAGTCACATGAAAAAACGTTGCAGGTTGCTTTTGTTTGATTATAGGTGCATGCACAAAGTAGGACATCGTAAAATATAGGCCAAAATTTGTATGCCGGATTTAATTCGGCTCCAAGGTTTTTACTTTCGTTTTTTTTAATGATTACAGATGTTCAAAAAAAAACGGTAGGCATACATGTTTCTGAGGAGGTTTTGCAACCTTGATTAGTATGGAAAGGGTCAAAAATATTAGTTCTTTTTACTGGGCCCACGTGTTTGTTTCACACAAAACAAATTGCTGACAAACACCAGTTTTCTTTTTTTTGCAAAATTTTAGTCGTAATAAAGTGAGAAAAACAGTCATATATTTGCAAGGAGAGGAAGATTGAAACTTAATCGAAAGAATATTTGCAGAGGACAATGTCAGACACAAAAAATTAATAGTCGGCTTGGAAGGATCAGGATCAAGGAGGCACCACACAAAAGTATGCGTGGTTAACGGCGCCAAACAGTGCGTAATAACCGTAGCATCAAGCTTTGTTCCAATCGGCAGAACTCCGCTTCAGGGGTCCTGAGGCGCAGTAATACTTACAAACTAATTTAATACCACGTCATTCTCCCTGACCCGCGACCACGGCTCCCATCCTGTCTGGTAAGAAATCATAGAGCGCGGCAACGAAGTCTCGCTCAGCCCGAAGCCACTCCCATTCACCTCTCATTGCTTTCCAGAATTTGTGTGCAGTGGCGCGGTGGAGGGGACGCCGTGACATGGCTACCTTGATGCTCCTCCAAATGTTTTCGATGATATTCAGGTCGGCTCCCATTGGGGGCCAAGGCAGCTTCGTCAGGCAGCGCTCCTCGAGAAGATACGAGCGTGACAACGCATTTTCCACTTCGGCCTTAAATGCACTGAAATGCACGTTAGCTGAAAACCGTGAACATTGGGCTACACGGCACACGCATCGTGATGGTGGTTCCGTCTGCCAATATTTTCGCTAGCAGACGGCCGGAAGAGCGCAGCGGCGCAGTGAGCGCGAGTGAAAATTTATCTCGGCCTCAGGGTGCGCCGTGTTTGCGAAGCGATGCGACAGGCGGCGCAGGTAGTACCGTGCACAGGCCGGAGCGCTGTTTCAGCTCATATTGTCCTCGATAGTTACCTGGCGGTGCCTATAGGCCCACGAAAGTCGTTGACGCCGCCGAACTCGCGAGTCCCCGGCGTCGATGACCGCACACAGAGTCCGTTCCGTGAGACCCGACTGCCGCCGCTGCAGGCACTCGGGTGTCGCCAAACCCGCAGGTCACTGGCGCCGATTGCAACCGGCGACGTTCGCTTGCCTGAATCCTGTGTCACCGTCGAAGGCCCCAGGCCCACGGTAGTTGTCGATGACGCCCGAACCCGCAGGTCACCGGCGCCGATCGCCCCACGCGACGTCCGCTTCTTGGCTTTCGCCGCTGTCGGCCACAGGCGTACTCGTAGCCGTGCCTGGCTGTGTCAGGCTGCTTGTGAACAGTTGCTCCTCGTCTCGACGGGTCCTGGGCTCCTGCCGATGGACACCGCTACACTCCGCGCCAGCACTGGCCTCGTCGTCTCCTGGCACACGACGTTGTCGAAGTGGCCGACGACGTCCATGATCCTGTCGACTGCGCCAGTAATGTTTCTCGTCGATCGTGGAATGCTGCGCTGGCTGGAGGGTGGCTTCTTTCCCGGAGACCTCAGTGACGCTCACGGCAGTTGTTGGTTGAGTAAATAAATATATATTTACAAAAGACGAACAACTTTTTACAACAAGAAACAGGAAAACGTCGCGCTGCTGATGCCGCTCGCGGCAACCCAACGCCAACGATAGCGCCTCGGCGCCAAGCCCCTTGCCGCGCACGGCAAGGTCTCTGTCTCGCGAGACAGAATACGCGGAGCCCTCGGGACCGCGGGAGAATAACGTCTTGCTCCGCGCACGGGCACGTTCAAACTCAACTTCTCTTCCAAAAAGGCACGCCGACATTCCGAAGGGAGGCCAGACCTCTCTCTCTCCCTCGGTGTCGCCGACATGACCCTGACAAAGTCATTTCCCCAAGAACCCCGGCGGCAAGGGCGACCACCCCGGGAACGAAGACTGTGTTTGTTTCCCACGCAAGGAAATCTGCTTCCACTTTCGGGAGCTGGCCGCCGCTTGCCGCCAAAGGGGAAAACGTGAGGCATCGGGCGCCTCCGAAGGACACTTCGGGTGACCGCGCCGCTAATTCCCCGAGCTCTTTCGGCTAAGCTCCTTCGGCCATCCCTACA
>JAZHYW010049403.1:0-10527 GCA_037355805.1 Ixodes ricinus | reverse complement strand
GGTGCTACCAACGGCCCAGAAGCCTAGGAGGGTAGACCACCAAGTCACGTTAAAAAAGGTGAAAGCGACAAAACCGATCCAGAGCACAACCCGACGACAACGCACTATATCAGATTGTCAACGCTTATCTTGAATGATGTGATGTACGTCATTAAAGAGAATCAACAAGGCGCGTATCAAGATGATTAAAATAGTTCTGTATGCGAACTACGGGAGAGAAACAACGCATGGGATTAATGGCAAACGTGCGGTTGTTGCGAAAATGTCTAGCACAGGCACATTTAGGTTGATGCAGGACTGGCCATGAAAGGACAGTCATACTACCCAATGCAAGCACTTGAACAAAAATATGAGATCACATCTGCCGCGTCTTGCTTTTGACTCCGCCAATCTGAGCGATTGAGCACATTCACATATGACCAGGGTTCGGACAGATCTTGTCTTGCGTGAAACGTTCACGTGCAAATCGTTTTTGGACACGCTCTAACGTCGCTGCAGCAGTGGCACTAAGGTTGCTCCAGACAACTGAAGCAGAAGTCTAATTTGGGCGAAAAGACAAGACTTCTGTACAATACAAAAAGAAACATAAAGGATCATGAGAAACACTAGAACTAAGGCGAGTAACAATGCCCAACACCTACAAGAGTGGCCAAGGATCATTCCAACCATGACTGTTGAAGTTCAGCGCACCGTCGCACTGTACGCCAAGATCCCGCACAACCGACACACGTTTAATAAGAGCGTTGTTGAGACAGTAATCAAAAAGAACAGGAATGGTTTTGCGTGGCCGGGCGAAATGACCTGCACGTTTTACGAAGATTTCGGTCAATCTGATTAACTACACACCATGTACATATAGCATCGATGTCGTACTTAGCATCCGCTGGTTATTACCTATAGCTTATCCACAGTTGTTGGTGGCGGATGAAGTTCAGGCACAACCACAACTTGTGGCCTCTTGTCCTGCAGTGGCTGCACGAGTGTGCAGTGGCTGCACGAGTGGATCTGTGGTAGCTCCAGGCAGTGCCTGACACCAATCCACTGTGCTCCGAGCTTCTTCCTGACCTGGAGCTTGACGAGCTTGCTCATCTTGCGGACCCCAAGGATACGATGGGCGTGATACCCATCTGCCGCGAAGTATTCCCTCTTTGGGGCCTTTTCTCGATTCAGGAAGAAGGGCTGCATGAAACAAACATTAACAATTATCCCATTAGAAATATGCAAAGTTGGTAAGGTGTAAATACCCTTTTCAATCAAGTATGTATAATCCTATCTGAAACAGAACAAACATACAACAGCTAATTCCCTACTAGTATCGTGAACAGCTGGGGTACCCGAAAAACTACGGGCCAGGAATTGGCCACTCGCAAAACATAAAGAGCACTCCCATGTAGGGATGCTGTGAACCTCCCAAAGTTCGAGCTTAAAGGGTATAAAAATTTGCAAAGCTTGCTGAGGTTCGAATTTGCAAAGTTTGTAATTTATTAACTCTGCCTGGGTTCGAAACAAAAAGTTGGCTGCTTTTGAACACTGCCTTCACGGCACCTCTACTACTATGGCGCCGAAAGCTGCAATAGGAAAACTGCCGTATACACCCTCCGGTGTCACTGTTTTACCACATGCATGTTAGTGCCATAAAGGAGGCGACTAGATGGCTTCTTCGACAAACTGTCTCCACTACGTATCCCATTAGGACTTGCCATAATGATATAGCATTTTTGCTATACCATTAGGTCGGCAGGGCAATAGGAGACATCACTCCTCTCCGGTAGCCTGAAAAGAGGCTACCATTTAGAAGCGAACAATACTGACTGTTGCCACATTTCTTTTACATCGCAAGCTTGGTATGTATGCATCATTGCATACGAACAGGAAAGCGGACTGCCCACACAAGCCGTACATTGTTTATGTGCTCATAATCGAGGGCAAGTTAAGAACAACTTTAGATGGTTGGGAGTTTCTGCGGGGCGACTAGCGCAGGCGGAGCTCAACTCTTGTTCATTTTTTTCACTGACAGAAACTTGAGGAAATTGAATGACACTCCGATGTGGCTCATGGATGAAACATTTAAGACTTTGTTGCTGCTCTTCAGACAGTTAAAAAAATTCACGGTAATCTTTATGGCCATGTGTTCCCATTTGTTTACTGCCTCGTGACTCGACGAACCCAGATGGCGTGCGAGGCGCTCTTCGAAGAAGTACTGAACTTCGCTGCAGATCTTGGACTTGCACTAAATCTGAAAACCATGAGTACAGATTTCGAATTGGCAGCAATCAAACTGTATTCGGTCGTTGCCCCCGTTGTCCGATGTGCACAGTTCCTGTTCCATTTGTGCCAATCAGTATGGAAGAGTGCAGCACCTAGAACTGGTAGTGCTTTACAAAAATTATGTAGATGGCTTCGCCATCAAGGTGACGCAGCTTGCAGCCCTTTCGTTCTTGCCCACCAAAGAAGTATGAGATGCCTATGCGTCGTTGAAACTACTCTTCCCGCAAGAAGCTTCCTACCTGCTGCGATGGTGGGAGGACAACTACCACTTTGGAAAATCACGCCGCCGTGTTGGTCGTGCCCTGATTAGGAGTAATCTGTGGCACTGTTCCAGATTTTCTTTTTATCATTCGCAGATATGTTATGTCATAAATCGAGACACAACGGTTCCCCGCGTTTCGGCATTGTGACTTTTTGTCTCTGCATTCCTATATCAGGCGTACCCCAGCTGGGGTACGTCTAACATAGAATAATTTCAGCATTGCGATAATTCGGAATTTGTGGCATTTGGAATGCTTCCTGTAAAAGGAGCTCACACCCTTGCACATACTTGCATCCACTTTCCTGTGTGGAACTCAATCCTTTTAAATAGGCCCATCGGTGTGCCACAAGACATGACACTTCATAACAAGAATAATATCTATTTAGACTGCAGATACCACAAAAAGACGAGTGGATCCTGCCCAATTATACTGGATTTCGGATAAAATGCACAACTTACATGCGGGTTGATGAGGACGACGTCAGCCATCTGCCGCACGTCTCTCGCCAGCAGGCGGTTCAGCAGTAGTCTGCGGCCCTTGGCTTCCCGGTCTACCCAGCACCTTGGCAGCAACTTGAACACCAAAATGCTGCAAAATACACACAAAAAGAAACAATGAAAAGCAAGCATTAGACACACAATACGGAACTGAGCAGTCGAGAGAGTGCTCAGTTCTCTTACTCGGTTACTCGGCAAGAGTAACCCAAGCTGACTAAACCCATGCTGCTACCAAGAAACGGCTGCAACTGAAGTGCCTAGACATTGTCAGGGAACATGAGCGCATGCATTTTAAGGCAAACACTCAGCCCTAATACAGCTGTGATCAATGAAGATCCATATCGCGCCGCAGCACACGAATCTCTGAATAGCACAGATCTGGAGGGTAGTCTGAAAACCTCAGGTTAGCAGCGGCTGCTCTCAGGACCTGCTCCACTGGTGTGTTTCCACCATCCACGGACCTCTTTCGCTTTACTGGCCGAACACCAGCAGGCCGAGGCACATGTCGGGGTGCAGTAGGGGGCTCGGTCACTTCCTCCACATCCGCAGGGGTTGGCCTTGGTGGATGCGCACTCTCTGCTCCACGCTGTGCAGCCAAGAAAACAGCCGAGACCTCGAAGGGTGATGTTGAGCCCTGGAAATGCATTTGCCCCTGTCAATATTAGCTAAGCAGTCTAGATCAGGGCTCAGCAACCCTTTGAAGCAGCTGGCCGAGGAGACGCAAAGTGAATGTGGGGTTGGGCCAGACGGGAAACAGGTGTGTGTGTGTGTGTGTCTGTGGGAGTATGCTGACACACGCCTAAAAGTATCTGCAATTATGAAGAAAAGGCTATTTAAGCCTAAATGCTTTCGCACTGCGCTGATTTCTGAAACCTAGCCTACAGAACACTTGAGCCCTTCTCAACACACATTTTCTTTCAATATTGCTCGCCACGATGCAAGCATGCAAGTTTAATGCACTGATTAAAAGTCACGCAGAGGTGTAGAGCTCTTTATCCGTCATTGTCATTTGCAAAAGCATGTGTGACTATGTGTGCTTCATCCTCGAAAACATTCGTTTACACAGCGAGCATCAGTGTACTCCTTAGATTTGAAAACCCCAACATAGGAAGCCAATGTGAAAATTACCTGAACGAGTCCTCTTACTCATCATCAAAAAACAACAAATCCTCCAACTCATAATCCACTTAAAGATGAGCAAGCCCCACTGGATAAATATCTTGAACTTGCCAGAAGTCTGTCTGATCTTATTTCTGGAAGATAGAGATGTTGTTTGAATCCTCCTCCCTCAAATAATGCAATACTCCAAGTTTGAAAAATTTTTGTTACCTGTGTCTTTGCAACAAGAAAATTAAAAGATTAGACTCTTCACAATCCGTTTCAACATAACTTTGCTAAACAGTTAAATCAATGGCCCGGCCAGCCAATGACTGTCAGAGCGAGGCATGCGACAGCATACTGGCCGAGGTTGCAATCATCTTGTGGAGGGCTGTCACATACGTTGCTCTGTTGCTCTTATTGCCTCACGAGGGATGCAGCTCTTACCATTTTCAAAGTTATGCTGAAATGAAGTATACTGCACTGTGATTGTCGGAATAGTTAAGATAAAGCTCTAAAGCTTTTCCATCTGCGAGATTCCAAGGTTCGAGTTCGAAGTAAGACATCGACCAGTAATATCAGACCGAACCAAAATGGGAACGCTATGATGGCTTTCATTCTACAAAAAACACGAACTAAGAAGTCTTCTGTTCGGCCCAGCGACTCCACATGCACACTGTGCCAGGGGCTGACCCCTCATTTAGGTGGTTAGCCAGTGCGCTCAGTATTTAAGAGATAAGGGTTATCCAAAAAAGCAGCAATTGGGGGAGAGTGGGGGGGGGAGAGAAGGTGGTGCTGTTGACAGCTGTAACGCCCTGTCTAGAGGAACACAAGAAAACAAAAAGAAATAGCTTTTGTAAGCTACAGCCTATGCTCATTAGTCTGAAAGACCGACAAGAAAGTCAAGGTGGGCAAATAATCACCACGGGATCTTGGTCATCAGTTGGCTTGGTTGTACCTGTGGTGCATCCAGGTGACTGGCTGCATGATGGAGTCACTCCTATAATTCACCAGAAGAGTTCAAGTTTCATCGCATATGACAGCACTTGTGAAAGACACCTGGAAATGTGACTATAAGCCCACTAACATAATGATGAGGAGGCATCGCAATACACTGCATGCTATCTTACCTCCAGTTTGAGTGCTGGACTGGCTTTCTGATGTTCCTGTAGCCTCAGACGTGCATAATTGACAAAAAGGACCGTGTAGTTGCATACGAATGAGAAATATGAAAAGTGTACTTTCGTGAAACAGTGGAGGTGCCAGTCAGGAAGCGCAAGCTGCCAAAGTAGATCCACTTTGGCGTGGAGGTTACACAGCCGCTGCGCTCTGTTCCTGCCACCTTGCCCGCCTCCTTGGCGTATTTGTCCCTCAGGTAATTCCACTTTGTCTTTCAGATGTCGTCTGGAGAGAAATATGTTGATTCTAGTGTGGGACAAGCCAGACAGACATGATATACTAATGCAGAAATGTGAAAAAGACGACAAAAATGCCAAAGGCAATTGTAATGCTTCGTGGGCAACGAACAGCACACACAAAACGCACGTCCAAAGCACTTGCACAACAAATTTAGTCCCACACTTAAAAATGACTCGCCAGCTCTCAAGCAAACGACTATAGTATGTTCACTGCTAGGCTGACAGGGCGGTAGAAGCTACATACTCGCAGGAACAATCAACAATAGGGTGCATGCATACAACGTGGTCATACTCTCCGGGTAGTCACGGGCATAGAATGGATCAGGCACTGAGGGGCAGGTGACTGACTGATCTAGAGACGGAGAGTACATAGCTTTCACTGCCCATCAACTTAGCAGTGAATCAAGTACAGACATTCAGTACCGATCTCGCTAACATGTGCTATGTGTACGATGCTACGTATACTTTGTGGGCCAATTGGAAGAAACCTATAAAGCAGGAATCGTAAAAATTTGTTTCGGGCGGTATGGTATGGTACTGCAATTTGTCATTTCGTTTCGAGAAGTATTTTAAACATGCTTGGCTCAATCGAAAGTTATAATTAAATAGGATTGCTTGTCTGAAGGACACAAATGGAGTTTAGCCTTTTCCATACAACCGAGACAACACTTTCTCGTAGGCTGAACAAAAAGAGGGATAAAGGCGACGCAGTGATTATCTTCCTTCTCATTTTTGGTTGAAACGACCGTCAAAACAACGCAAAAACGCGAAGAAAAAGAAAGCATTTGGGTATTTACAAATTACAAATATTACCGTCTTCGTCTGTCGATTTTTGAATGAATTTTTTCGCAATATTGTTACAAAAACAATTCAACACCATCACATATCAAGTAAACCATGCGCGCAACACAAAATGCGAAAACACGATGTCAGGGGTTGCAAAACGGTACTTACAGCGCACGATGCCCAACAGACGGGCGACCTCCTTCGAGACGTTCTCCCGTTTCGGCTTGTCTTTGTCGTCGCGCCGAAGCTTCCCGTACAACCAAGGGTAGTTCTGGACGAGCTCGAGCAACTGAAAGCACTTGCTTTGGTCATCATAGACGGCAGCTTCTGCGGCCTTCTGCGCAGCTTCTTCATGCCTCTGCGCGTCCGCAGCAGCCTTCTTTTCGGTCACCTTCCTCGCGTCGGAAACAGGGGCAAAGTTCATAGATGCAGCCATACGAGCCATTCTCGCAGGCAACTGCGAAGATAATCTGCTTCGGCTGCGGCGGCTGCTCTCAACCCGCGGCGCCGCGGCTGCGCCCGACCGCCCGACCGACGGCACGACCAGTGCCCTCCACCGATTGGCCGGGAGAGAGGAGCGTCCGACTACGTCACAACGCGTCTTCGTGCGCTTTCAGGAAGAAGTTAAGATCGACCAACTTTTTTGTGCGCGCCCGGAAGAAGCGAAGAACCGGCGCGACGTCACGAAAATACGTCACTCCTTTCGCGCGACGCATGGCGCAAAGAAGCGTTGGTTTGGACCAGAGTGTCGAACCGAAATTTTTATCGGTTCGGTTCCGGTTCGGGTTCACGGATTTTGGTGCAGCTCCGGTTCAGTTCCGGGGAGCGAAAAATAACGGTTCGAACCGGTTTGAACCGGTTCGAACCGGTTTGAACCGCTAAACTGAGAATATATTTTCCGCGTTCGTTTGGCAATAGGCACTTTTTCAAGAGTGGAACGAGTAACTATATAGCTTTTTTATCGTTTGTTGACTAAACTTTTCTTTTTTTCAGGTACCAAACTAAATTGCTTTGTTTAATTTTGATGAAACAGTACAGATTAACATATATGACTCAACATCTATTTCTTTTTACCTCAGTCGCACATATTTTGCTTGAATCTAGAGGTTATCAGTCTGGTGGGTCGTCTAAAATGCGCGTGATTAGTAAACCTTTGCGTTGCAATATTAAAGGGGTCATAAAACGATTTTCCTACTTCTTCCTCCTTAGCTTTAATCCTCCACTCAAACGCGAATTGTGAAATCACGTGGTCCTGACATTCTTCGGCACCGGTGCGATGACTCCTAGCTTCCACCGTGCTTTTTATGCGCACCATAGAACTTGTCATTCGCCAGTGACGATAAGTTCCGTCAGGGCACTCATTGGCCACGAACGCGAATCCAAATATTCGTCGACGGATTGATTGTTGACGAGCGCATACGTCCGAGTGACGCAGTTCTCGTGTCCAATGCGTCAGCTGGGCTCTGCTGACGTCAGTTTGGCCCTGCATGACGCGTTTTAGGAACCGCGTATGTATCATAGTGAAAAGGCGGGGAGCTTCCGATGGAAAGAAGGTACGAAATAGTCCGCTAAATTTTCATATGTTCGTACCGAAAAGCTGGCTTTTGACTTTCTACCTCTTTCTTTTGGCCAACTAAGCGATATGCGATTAGTAAAGTGTCAATTAAAATCTTTAATCCCAGCCCAAAATTCGTTTTATGGCCCCTTTAAAAGTCAAGTCCTATTGTGCTCTTGTACTGAGAAATTAGTTAGTGAATACAATCATGAAATGGGCACGTTCTCGCTATATATATTCTGAAATCTAGATTATAAAATACGTTTTCACAATATATACAGGGTGTTTCACGAAAGGTGGACAAATTCGATATTGCGAAAAACTACGCGTCGCACCAAAAAAAGGCTTGTGTCGTTTTGGTCCTGGGCCAGGGGCCTATTTAGGAAAATTATTAAAGTCCGAGATAACTAAATTGTTAATTATTTTTGCGTAATTAACTTTTTTATTATTGAGTTTAAGGGCATGGTTTCAATTAGAAAATTGCTCAGCATCGTCAAAAAACACTAAATCAACAAATTGCAAAACGATAGAAGGCACGGGAAGCATTTTACGGCTTTCTGAAAACCGTACAAATTCGACGGGTTTTTAAGTTTCGGTTTGTTATCGGAGCGCATCTCCGCCCCGGCAGCACCGCGCCCCGTGGAGAGATAGTGCAACCAGCCTCTGCTGCGTCGCGCGATGACAGCGCAGCACAGGTTAGTTGCACTATCACTCCACGGGGCGCGGTGCTGCCGGGGCGGAGATGCGCTCCGATAACAAACCGAAACTTAAAAACCCGTCGAATTTGCTACGGTTTTCAGAAAGCCGTAAAATGCTTCCCGTGCCTTCTATCGTTCTGCAATTTCTTGATTTAGTGTTTTTCGATGACGCTGAGCAATTTTCTAATTGAAACTATGCCCTTAAACACAATATTAAAAAAGTTAATTACGCAAAAATAATTAACAATTTAATTATCTCGGACTTTAATAATTTTCCTAAATAGGCCTCTGACCCAGGACCAAAAGACACAAGCCTTTTTTTCGTTGCGACGCGTAGTTTTCGCAATATCGAATTTGTCCACCTTTCGTGAGCACCCTGTATAATGACGATGCAACTGAGCTTAACGCAATAATATTTTCAAAAATGTCAGGAGAGTTTTAGGACAAAGCCTTTCAGACTACCTTTTATAGAAACTCTACAGCGGCAAGCACAATGCTTGCTTTCCTGACCAATATTGATTAAACTCAGCGCCGTGATGCAGGCGAATAATAATGCAGAAAAGAGTGACCTTCGTATTCAGTTCGGATATGACCTAAAGGAGAGCGCATTGAAGTGCACCTTTTCGACATAGCTTGGCGTTTTGATGTTTGTTCTTGACAAGAAGCCGGTCAATTCAATTTGTAAATAAGCATCAACCTTGCTATTTGGTAAGGTTGGGCAGAAATACTCAAAAATGTATTTGGAAATACAAATACTGGGATACATTGAAATAGCAGCTAAAATACTGATACTAAAATACATCTATAAAAATGTATCGCGATACGTATCGGAAATACATTTTAAATAGAGGCAAAAAGTATTTGGAAATACAAATACAGGAATACATTTTAGAAAGGCAGAAATACAAATACAGAAATACTGATACTGCAATACATTTTTCAAATTTGTTTGAGATGCCAACTGAGATGAAGTTTGAAGTGGATTGTTTTGATCCTGAAATTACTTTCCGTAGGCTTGGCACTTTGCGATACGGTGCCATCCCTGTTGTGAGGGTCCTTCTTGCCGACCCTCCGCCACTGACACATGAATTGCAGTCATCAAGTTTCGCCTAGCATCATCCAAACAGAGACATCGTGGATTGCGACCTGATATTGCCGGCACAGTTGTGAGCTCTCCGAGAAACAGCGCGCTCGAGACGAGTTGCAGGCGTACGAACTATGGGCCGGCACAGCGAGGCCACGTCTGGCCTCCTTCCTGGGTTTCGGATCACCAGAGCAGCGGGTCACGCTCACATCAGCTGATGACGTACCCTTGAGCCGTGCAATATTACGGGCGCAGCTGCAGACGCATTCGAACATGTGTTAAACATTACTGCGTGAGTCATCCTGCTATTCCACCACCACCACCACCAGGCTCGTGCTGCAAAGGACTGTGACTCAGCTTTGCCGGCTGGGAGAGTCGGTTAGCAGCGGGCGTTGGATGCCAGCAAACAATGACTCAAGAAATCCCTACCTAAGGACCTGCGGTGGAAGATGCTCCGACTCCACTCCTGGCGCGCCACCTGGTTCGAGTCCCCGACGCAACACTTCTCAAAGAGAGAAGAGGACGCATAGAAAAATAGTTTGGAGAATCGGAACGGACCTTGGTCAGCATAGTAACAATGCCCTAGCATTTCCTTGACCCTGGTGCCCTCAGAAGTGAAAAAAAAGCGTTTGGATTTGTATTTTTTTTTCGAAGGAGGGGGGGGAGTATTTCTCAAGAAATGTAACGAAATACATTTCATCCTGATTGTATCGCGATACAAAGAAACATTCCAAATGTATTTCGATACAGGAATACAGATACTGGTGAAAAAAATGTATCGCGATACAGAAATACAGATACAAAATGTATTTCTGAAATACTATCGCGATACATTTGTATCGCGATACTGCCCAACCCTG
>JAZHYW010049401.1:0-13892 GCA_037355805.1 Ixodes ricinus | reverse complement strand
CCTTGCTCTTGATTTCCATCGTAACATCATGGTGGAGGTGCGGGTCTTTCCTCTTCACCTCTCCGCACGCTAATCACCACGCTTGTCCGAAGCCACCAACGGCCCCCTGCGCTGGCCATGTCACAAGGTGAAGCGGCAGGCACTCCGGCGCTCCGCCCTGGCTCAGTGCCCTATCGCCCACGGGACCCTCCGACGTTCGCCGGCTTCGGCACCGACGATGTTGACGACTGGCTGCGAAGCTTCGAACGAGTAAGCACCCACAACGCATGGGACGACACTCTGAAGCTCTCAAACGTGGTATTTTACCTACGAGACACAGCTAAAGTGCGGTTTGATAACCATGAAGACAAAATCTCCTCATGGGATGCCTTCAAAGCGAACCTGTCGGATGTTTTCGGATGTCCCGTCAGCCGCAACGAAGATGCAACGCATAGACTTGCTACAAGAGCCCAGACTGCAGGCGAGTCGATTACCTCTTACACCGAAGACATCCTCGCGCTGTGCAAACACGTTAACGCAGCCATGCCCGGGTCAGAAAAGGTCGGCCATATAATGAAAGGAATCGCCGAGGACGCCTTTACCATGCTGACGTCACGAAACTCACGGACTGTAAAAGAACTCCAGGAAGACTGTCAGCGCTGGGAAGGGCTTCGAAATAGGCGCATATTTCGCCCTGGGGCCGTCCACCGACTTCAGAATTGTGTACCGTCCTCCGGAGTTCTTTCTACTGGGGACCTTACTACCACCATTCGAAAAATAATCAAGGAGGAGCTTGCCTTGCTATTTCCGCGTGGTTGCCACCATCAACAAGACGACTCATCAAGCCCCACGCCAGATAATCTGCGAGCTCTCATTCGCACCGAGCTGGCGCAATCAGCAGCTCCACAAGCTCAGACGGTATGTGCTACGACCTCGGCACCACGTTATACCTTCGAGCCAGAACAGATTCCACAACAGTCAAGATACTTCCAGAACTCGGGACTACAACGCCCATGGTCACAGCCCTACTACCCGGTTATCCGTCGACCTACCTGCTTTTATTGCGGGATAGCTGGCCATATCGCCCGTTTCTGTCGCCGCCGCATATCGGATATTTCTAGGACTCCCGATTTCCGCCCGTCCACCTTCTATGGCACGAACCAACCGCCCTCTTACAACGAATATGACGACGACCTCCCACACAGGTACCAACGACGATCGGTATCACCCTCCAATCGCAATGCTCGAGACCGAAGCCCTTCTCCCGGATACCGACGCCGCTCTCCTCTACGCACTGACCAGATCTTCCCCAAGTCGTTCGTCGATGGGAAAACTAGTAGAGGCAGCGAAAGGGGGTCCAGCTGCTTCTGTTTTTCCTTGACATCCCCCACCGACTACGCCAACATTCAACTTATTAGTCGTTTTCATTAAGAAGGTAAGATTCAAGGCACTTGTTGACACTGGAGCATCCATTTCAATCATTCGTGAAGATGTACGCAAAATGTTTAGACTTGTTTGTACTCCTTGGAACGGTGGCACTCTTCGCAGTGCGAATGCGACTTTAATTAATCCTCTTGGTACCGTTTCCGTCGAACTGACCATTCAAAATGAACCTCACAGGCATTGCTTTGTTATCCTTCCTAACTGCACCCATGAGATAATTTTAGGATGAGACTTCTTAGCCACTCGACGTGCCCTTATAGATCGCGCGACTAAATCCATTTATTTTGGCGATCCAATAGCTTACTCGCAGCCATTTTCTCGTCCCTACGTTAATTTTCGTGCAACGTCTCATACTCGTATTCCACCATTGACTGCAGCACTCATCGAATTAGAAGCTAACATCAATGACCCTACATATTTGCTCGAACCAAACAGAGAAGTTTTGTTGCAGAAAGGTCTCGCTTTACCTACCGTACTCGCACAGTCACAAAATAATCGAACCACTGTTTGGTTAGCAAATATTACTGAAATTTGCCAAGTTCTACCAGCTGGAACCTGCGTTTCGAGAACAAGTTTGAATAATTTCTTATATATCGGCGCTGTCACTGATGAAAAGATGAAGCCTCACTCCTCTCACCGCGATCAGGAAGCGTTAAGTTTACTTCGGAAAACTATTAACACTTGTCTTCCACGTCATCAACAGGATGTGCTTTATAATCTACTATGTTCTTTCGTGGATGTCTTTGATATCAGTTATCCTCACTTAGGTCACACTTCCGTTGTCCGGCATACGATCGACACCAGCGATCATAGACCACTACGTAGTCGCCCTTATCGTGTCTCTTCCTCTGAAAGACTCATTATACAAGAACACGTAAGCAAGATGTTGCAAGCAAACATAATTGAGGAATCCTCGAGCCCATGGCCTTCGCCTGTAGTGCTCGTCAAGAAAAAAGACGGGACATGGCGATTCTGTGTTGATTACAGACGTCTAAACAAAATAACAAAACGAGACGTTTACCCTCTTCCTCGAATAGACGATGCTCTTGATCGTTTACATGATGCCAACTATTTCTCCTCAAGAGACATGCGTACCGGATACTGGCAGATCACTGTAGATGCAAAGGACAAAGAAAAAACAGCTTTCGTAACTCTCGATGGTCTTTACCAGTTTCGTGTAATGCCCTTTGGCCTGTGCAATGCGCCCGCCACATTTGAGCAGATGATGGACACTTTACTTCGCGGCCTACGCTGGACAGCATGTCTATGTTATCTTGACGACGTTGTAGTTTTCGCATCTACATTTAAACAACATCTCTCCCGCCTTACTTTGGTCTTGAAATGCTTCCGTAAAGCAGGTCTACAACTTAACTTAAAGAAATGCGCCTTCGGTAATACGGAAATCCAAATCCTTGGCCATGTAGTCAGCTGTCAGGGAATATCCCCTGATCCATAAAAGCTCCTGGCTGTCACACATTTTGCTCGCCCTACACATTTAAAAGCTTTGCGCTCTTTCCTTGGTTTGTGTTCTTATTTTCGACGTTTCATTTGCGGCTTTGCTGACTTATCCGAACTGTTGCAGCGCCTCCTCAAAAAGAATGTCCCTTATGTGCGGTCCCAAGACCAAGAGTAGGCGTTTCTTTCCCTCAAAGCGGCACTAAAAACACAGCTTGTCCTGGCTCACTTTGAACCGTCTCGTGAGGTTGAAATTCATACCGATGCTAGCGGCTACGGAGTTGGTGCCATCCTCATTCAAACCTCTGACTCAAAGGAACATGTTGTTGCTTACGCCAGCCGGTCGCTATCCAAATCTGAAATGAATTACGGAATTACAGAGAAAGAATGTCTCGCCGTAATTTGGGCAATACAAAAGTTTCGGCCATATGTATTTGGGCGACCATTTAAATTTATCACTGACCACCACGCCTTGTGCTGGCTATCAAATCTAAAGGACCCTTCTGGAAGACTCGGACGCTGGGCGCTAAAGCTTCAGGAGTACGACGTTTCTATATTTTATAAATCTGGAAAAAAAGATGATGCCCCAGATTGTTTGTCGAGAAATCCTGTTTCTACAGCACAGGCGAGACATCATAATCCATCAATCGCGGAAATCTCCTTGACGTCCACATTAGATTTTGCTTCTGAGCAACGAAGAGACTCCCACTTACAACAGGTCTTCAAATGCCTAAAAAAGGCTCATCTTACACGCCAAGACCAGCGTTTGAGCAGTCTTTATACACTGAAAGAAGGCATACTCTATCGTTGTAACTATAACCCCGAGGGGCCAGAATTACTGTTCGTTGTTCCCAAACACCTCCGGACGAATATTTTCCGCGTTCTACATGATGACCCTACAGCTGGACATATGGGATTTTTTAAGACATACATGCCCATTCGAAACACATTTTACTGGAAAGGAATGTACGGTGACATTTTTAAGTATGTCACTTCCTGACTACATTTTCAGCAACGTAAAAAACCAACCCAAGCACCAGCTGGACTCCTGCAACCTCTTACACCACCGCGTTATCAATTCGAACGAGTCGGAATCGATCTCCTGGGACCCCTTCCCGCCACTCAAGCTGGTCACCGCTGGATTATTGTGGCGATGGACCATTTATCTCGTTATGCAGAGACTTCCGCTCTCCGCACCGCAGACGCTGAAGACGTTGCTGCTTTTCTTTTAAAACAAGTGATTCTCCGCCACGGCCGTCCCAGGCACCTTATCAGTGACCGTGGAACAGTCTTCCTCTCCCGCGTCATTCAGGAGCTCCTACACCTATGCCAAACTGTACACAAACCAACGACAGCGTATCATCCCCAGACGAACGGCATGGTTGAACGTTTCAATAGAACAATCGTTGATATGTTGTCTATGTATGTAGAGTCAGACCACCAACAGTGGGATTCTGTGCTTCCTTTTGTGACCTACGCATATAACACTGCAATCCAAGATACCCAAGGCTATTCTCCATTTTTCCTTCTTCACCATCGTTCTCCAACGCCTTTTCTCGACAACCTTCTGCCATATAGTGCTACCGAACGAAAACTCGAACCAACAGTGGCGCAACTTGTCTGCCGCGCCGAAGAAGCTCGTCAAATAGCACGATTACGCACAGCCTCCTCTCAACAGCGCCAACGTCAACGCTATGACCAGAGCCATCGCGCGGTGTCCTACGCTATTGGAGATCTCGTCTGGGTTTGGGCACCGACTCGACACCAAGGCAAGTGTACCAAGCTTCTTCACCGGTACACCGGGCCGTTCCGCGTCACTCGACGGTTATCAGACCTCACATATCAACTGACGCTCCATGAACCAACGGCTGATCTTCGCCGGACTTCCACCGACACCGTACATGTCGCCCGCATGAAACCCTATTTGAAACCATTCACACCATAACACACCCTACTCTGCAGTTGCGGTCAGGACGACCGCCGCCACACCGGGGCGGGGGGGCGGTCGTCCTGCATCTGAGAATTCTAACTGATAAGACGGAATTCTAGATGTCCATCCAACTCGGTTCTATCAAGACCACCGATGTTGCTGACATGCCGTAGCCAGTATGAAGAAACGAGGTAAATTGGCCATCACGCAGAGTTGGCGGAAAGGAAATCTGGTGGTCATATAGTCTAAACGTGTCGCGAGTGACGATTTTAAATACACAGAGACATGTAATAGGTATAAATATATATATATATATATATATATATATATATATATATATATATATATATATATATATATATATATCATACAAAAGGCCAATGTCAAACCTATGACATTTTTTTCTTTCTGTGTTGTTTTAAAATCGTCACTCGCGACACGTTTTAGACTATATGAACACCAGATTTCCTTTTCCGCCAACTCTGCGTGATGGCCAATTTACCTCGTTTCTTCATACTGGCTACGGCATGTCAGGAACATCGGTGGTTTTGATAGAACCGAGTTGGATGGACATCTGAGAATTCTAACTTATTAGTTAATACCCTGAAGGCGACACGTACCGAATACATGTAGCGATGTAGGAGTGTGGCAGATTTAGAAATAGATAATTTTTTTTATTATAAGCTTGACCACTGACTCCAACTAAGTATTATTAATCCTAAAGTTAGATGGAACGTAAATGCATTACCAGATGCACCACTCGCTGAGAGTAACTCTGTCAAATGGCCACGACATTTCAAGATCCCTCTTCCAGGTCATACTTGAGAAAAACTAACATTGTTATTTTTCGGTTAATATCGGTTAAAACCTGTTACCAGTGAATAATTTACGGTTATGGTTACGGTTACGGTCTTTATAAATTTCAAATAACGGTTTCGTTCCAGCTTCGGTTATTGAAAAAATTTCGTTCCTAAACGGTTTTCGGTTTCGGTTACGGTTACGGTTTGAGTCCATGGGTACATTTTGAACTACCGGATATCGGTGCGCACTAAGAAGTGGACTATCCGTCTTTTTGCCCATTTCTCGGACATGACAGTATGCATTGCGTAAGTGCATTACCTAAGACTTTGAATTGGAGGACATAGAGGGAAAGAATCTAAGCTTAATTGATTTTAAAGCTGACGTAGCAGAAACTCTTTTAAGAGCAAACATCTCACGTGAAGTTCATGCTGAGAATGCCTCGAGCTAATTCAGCACTGAGCAATGACGTCAGGCTAGATGGTTTCCAGCATTTTCCAGACAATATAAAACTAGGAAATCCGATGAAATGGAGAATCTTCGGCTGTGTGGGAAAGACCAGAGTTTTGTCTGTGCCTTCAAAACAAAAATTGTTTTCTCAACTGTCGTACGAAGTGACTACTCAGGAACTCAATTGAGTACCATCATTTTGCTAGTTAGGGACTTTTAATATATGTTTAAAATTATTGTGGTCAGTGGATATGTCTGAATAAAGGAACTGTTCGCTTTGCAATGATAATGCCATTTTTGGCTCGCTAGTGAAGAGTGTAATAAATGTATTAGTAGTTTGCTTGATTAAACTTGTACAGTTCAAGGAGAGTTCATTAAATAAATTGCAAGTGAGTCGCATTCCCTGCAAAACAATGAGGATATTTTGTTTTTATTCTAATTGCGTCGCGCCATCTCTGTGGAGTACTGCAACCTTCCTGGAGCGGGGACACAATCAGACACCCCGCTCACAGAAGGTGGTCAATGACCACCTTCGATGGGATTTCAAGACCTTCCGAAAAGAGAGGGAAGGAAAACACAGAACAATAGACCTCCAAGACATGCAGGGAGAACTACAAGCATGAATAAAACCTACAGGCGGTTCGGAAAGACCACTCCAACAGCTGAGATCCGTAGTCTTCAGAGAAAACGGTCCTCAGTAAAACGTTTTAACTTTTCTTTTCCTGTCGGACCACGCCATAGTGCAAGCGCCTGCTTATCTTTTTTACCAATAAACGCATTTTAATTCATTCATTAATTCAGGTAGCCCGATTGGCTCTTCTTTCCCCACCTGCCTATCTTACACCCTGCTCTAGTCTCCTGTCTCTCTAGAGAGTCAGGAGAATGGAGCCTGACTCTCTTGAGTCAGGAATTTTCCATGAAAAAACAACAAAAAAAACATAGCAATCTCTCATTCTTTTCATACCTATAGTGAATACTTTTATTATCTGCTTGAACGGGGAGCAAACCAGGAACTTATGACCGCGCAATTTTGGAAAGGAACCTTAGCAGACAGATTCACTCAGTGACAACTCATCAACTTTTGTTTAAGAAGAAATGTGTCATACCTTCTTATTTTCGCATAAGGTGAGTGCCGCAGAGGCAGGATCAACAGGGATCAAGATTGTGATATGTAATTATTGAAAACCTTCTCTAAATCGACCAGCTTCCTTCGTCCTTGTGTGCTTTTTGGCGATTTCTCTGGGTGACTATGAGCCATCTGGCCAGCTGGCCCAAATTGCCATTTTAATCTTCTTCTATAGTCGGTTACAAGTCAAGAAGGTAGGAGACGCTCCTCCCACAAGCGTGATGCGCCCGTTTCAAATCCCTCCGCAGTCGAAAGAAGAGTTCACTGGAAACGCTGCTTGTTCCGCTTCAATGGATAGATAATGGCCACGGAGTGGTGCCAACTTGTCTTCGACCCCCACTTTTTACAGAAAGCGACCTTTGTATTTATTGGAGAGTGAACCGAGCCCCTGAAAGCAGCCTTTGTATCCATCGGAGGGGGAAGCTAATCCCCGAAAGTCGTATTTGTTTCCATCGGAGGGGAAGACTCTAATCTCCCTCTCGTGGCTTCCACAATGCTAAGTCAAAGTCGAAAGATATGGCAAATATGTACAAAAGGCAAGACCCTCCTCGCGCGTTGGCCGCGACGTCACGGAAACGATGGGACGCTATTGGATGCGGAGGTGGCGGAGAGATATATGATTTCCTTTGAGGGGCATTTGCCGCTACCTTCTTAACCTGTAACTTACTATAGTCAAACGTCTACTTCGAGACATTTTATCGTTTGCACCATTCGACATTCGGTTTGATCTGTGGTTGAAAAACGTATTTTGCCTCAAACGTGTGCTGTTCGATCACCGGCCGTACGTCCTGACCGAGGGTAAGTTGTTTTCCAACAGTCAGATATTCAAACAAAAACCATTAAGTCCTTCTAGTAGAGGGTAAGGAACATTCCCACACAAAGTAGTCAAGACATGTCTTCATTTTATTCACGATAAAGCTACATATTTTTATATATGTTTACACTATGTGAAATTGAAGAACGCAAAACAGGTTAAGAAAGGTTGCTTCTGAAGTTCATGTGGCTTCCTTATATTTCCCATAATGTCCACGCTAGCCATGTCTGCCGTATCCGCCATGACCGCGATGACCTCCGTGTCCATGTCCTCCATGACCGTAACCACCATGGCGTCCGTGGTGGCCACCGTATCCGACAGATCTTCCGTATCTGTGTCCTCCGTGGCCGCGCCCATGGCCGTAGCCACCATGACCGTGTCCTCCGTGATGTCCGCCGTATCCGCCGTAGCTCCTCCCAGCAGACACGAGGGCCAGTGCCAAAAGGAACACCAGAACTGCAGCCTGGTAACCGGAATGGTTTGTTACGCAGATAATAATAACCGTTTTATGTTCATTTCACAATGGGGGCAGCTGGAGAAAAAGTTGTACAGACAACTTGTTAGGTTCTCAGCACCCTAGAAGTTGCAGCAAAGGCGACAAAATACGTTTATAAATACAACACATCTTCGTTGAGCACAAAAAAATAAACAAGAACCAAAAACAAGAAAAAAGCGTACGAGGGGTAAAATAAACTTGCATAACAATCATTCGTTACCGAAACAAAAATATTGCAATTGTTTTGATGAACAGGTTATATTGATGTTAGACAATGTCAATCTATTAAGTAATTTTGGGAGAGTATTTTGATTGTTTGAATGCCGTAATTAGAACGAGAAGCATAAACTAACCAGTGTTCAGAGTGACGCGTCGGATAAAGTGTAGGGTTTTCTTTCAGTAATATCAAGATAAAAAGCAGTCTCTTTTCTGTTCTTTCCACCCTGCATTTTACACATAATCTATAGTTATAGAAAACAAATATTTTTATTACATTCAGTTTGGCGTGAAAGTCGTAGGCGACATTACAAATCATCCTTGAAGCCTTTTTTAGCGTTGTATATATTTTTTATTTTTGTTTAATTTTTGTACTATTTAAATATTTTAAGTTCACTTAGATCTCTACTCTTAACAAACTTCCCGCAGAGGTTGTTTTTAGTTCTTATGTTTTCAGCAACTCTGTGGTTATTCAAGGTTTTCGGGTTTTTCGTTACCACTGACGGATCTATAAGGTATTTCGTAAAGTGTTTTAAATGTTCCGGCGCCTCTAGCAGTAATATTAAATATATTAAAAGCTTTTTCTGCATTATATTTGATAACTGCATCGTTCCCGTTAGTGTTTTTCAATTTCTATCGAAGACAATCACTCGCTATGAGCTGAAACTTGGCACCACTTTGTGACACTGCTTTGGTTGGATGAGTATGAATGCCCATAAATAAAGCAAGGTCATCACTGATGTCGCAAACAGTCACTCCAAATTTTAAGTCGGAAAATTCAAAGTTTGTTATAAACATGTGTATTAACGACTCGCAGCTTTCGGTGATTTGTGTTGGTGTATGGATTACATTTGAATAGCCGTTTGCCCGAATAAGTATGTCTGTTGGCCTTTTCGACGAGCTATCCCACAACATATTAATATTAAAATTTTCACTCAAAATCTCATTATATTTGTATAATCTAATGAACTGAAAAAACAAGAAGGTACCATTAGGTTATTCAAGGTGCTACCTTCAAGATATTACCACCAGAGAACGAGTCATCAGCCGCTATAGTCCGCTTCGCTCTAGGTGCGAGCATGGCGGGAGCCACAAAAGCGAGCTGAGGGCTTTCAGCATCTTACCAAGTGTGCGAGCTCGTTGAGTACAGACACCTTTCAAAACATCATGCTCATGCTTGTAGATGTGGAAAGACTCGGGCATAAACTGATACGGACAATAATAAAAAGCTAAACAGATTTTCATTAGCTGTACTTCAAAACACACGATCTTTGTGTGTATGGAGTATTGTAGAGCGGGTATCTGAATGGTCTGGAAGCATTATTACCTGTCTTGATTATATTTCTTTAAATTTCTAATACACTGGAAGAAAACGAAACATTGAATTTGAAAAGTGTACGAGGTCTCTTGTCGGAATTAAAGCTGGTCGGAATCTTCAAGCCGGCAGTTGGTGTTTCCTAAATTTGCTCACAAAACATCGTCTGCCATTTCCCGAAAAGGCTTTTGGCGGTTTGTTTCGGTGTTTTATAGTCGACTTTGTACTAAATTTGTGTGTTTTTACAGCTAACGTAGCATTGATAAGCGCAAAGTTTGTGCAAATTTCAAAAAATAAACAAAGATTGTTTTATACCTCGATCTAGCATCCGATTTGAAAGATACATTAAAGTTGTTCCTTTTGCCGTTGCAATATGGCAGGTACATAGAAATGGAACAGAAGCTACGTCAATGTTTTGGAGCATAAAAAGAAAGTTTCCGATAATAAAACAAAAAACGTGGTAACTAATGTAGGGTCAAGTTTATAACTTGGAAAAAAAACGGTAGCTTTGATCTTCCACTAATAACTGCAAAGGCTCCAACCTTCGAAAAAAAACCGGAGTTAAACAGTCAGAATATAATCATCATGCACTTACCGTGAACTTCATTATGCGATGCTGGTTGTTACTGAGGTAACTGGTAGGAAGTGGAAGCTTCAAGTGCAGTCTCTGTACGCTTCAGGATCCTCTTAAGCAGCTTATATAGTCCACTCGCCATTCTTCAAGAACACGTGTTATGCGTTGTTTGCGCAGGACTTCACCGCTGTAGTTTGATGTCTTCTTACACGTATCATATAAGCCACAACAGGCGTTTTTACTGGAACGTGTTGCTCTTGGCATACTTCGCGCGTGTAATGCGTCTGCCTTTCGCAACGATAGTATAGCTGGAAAACAAATCGCCTAATGCTAGTGGAAGGCGGTTGGATGGGAAAACTTGGCACCGTGCGTGCTAACTACGTTACTGTTTGTGTCTTGGGCCCCACGTGCAAGAAGAAAAAGACTAGTAGGGCTGTATTTACACTGTGTGTATTGTTCAAACTATGTTAGGTTTGAAGACTTGTTTGAACCTGGACTTGAGTTTATAATCAATTTTTATTGACTTGTTTTTATCAATGTTCTTAAAATTCTGGGACATTCCCCTTCGACACACTTTCTCCGCTGTTGACAGAAAAAGTTATACCTGAATAATAACTGCGGAAATCGCTTTATATCACGGCAGAAACATTAATAAAACAGTACAATTTTAATGAATAGTTGGAATTCTAGGAACGCATAAGTATTATCTCTTGGCCTGCGACATTTCAGTTTCAGTTGGTTAATAGGAACAACGCAAGCGCAATCTTAATTCCAATATAATAAAAAAACATACTATTATGAAGCTTTATTAACTCGTTCGTACAGATTCGATAGATATATCTAATAACGATATGATGCTTGTGCCAATAGAGAGTTTTGGCAGATCTTTTTTTCGCCCCGTTAACGACACCCGATAACGATACAATACATGCCCATGGCCGCCGGAAGGGAGAAGAGGTATCGTCATCGGGGCGAAAAAACGATCTGCTAAAACTTTCTATTACGCCAGCGGGGTATCGGTATAGTTATCGGAGGTATCGGAACAATACATTGAAACTTTCTATTCAAAATTGTAATAGCCTTGAGCTCATAACACGCACCCCATTTAAAATCTCCTAATTTCCATAAATATATTTTCCCAGGTAAAAAAAATAAATGTCCCGGAATATTTGCAATGTCAGCCAGGAGTGAATGTATAAATCTCAAGACATTTCAGGTTTTAATACATGGAGACGCGGAAGGTAGTATCAGTTTCGGGTGTGGGTATGTTTATACAGCTTGAACTTAGTCTGCCTCAACGGGCGACTTGTCTCTCAGCTGTAGATGACAAATTTAGACAGTGCAGTACAACCGCTAGCCAGGGGTCTTTAACGTGCACCACGCAGTAGTGATACACGACCGCACGCCGGTACGATGCTGATCCAGATCGAAATGGGCAGGGGTGGGGATTGAACCCACGATCCCTGGGCTCTGCAGCACGAGGTTTCGATCCACGTGCTAACAATGCTTGGTGGGGTTTTGACGTTCTTTTGTACGATATGCTGGACTCCCTTGAATTGAAAGTACCGGGTGTACTTTCCAAAATCTAAAAATCCCTAAAAATAAAGTGGTTAACAAAAAAACGTTTTTCACTGGAGCGAACCGCAAACAATGCGGACGTCGGGATTTTGCGAAGAAACCCATAAAAATTGGGTAAAAAAATTATTGAATATAACTTGCTAACTCCCTTTTTAATTATGAAAAATATACATGATTCTAATTTGAAACTTGCTAAACACCAGCCAAAACCACTAAATGAACTTTTTTTAGAAAGATTTAATGGACATAGAGCATTCTACGGTGTTTCGAAAATTGATGAATTCGAACGCTTTTCTAGGTTTCAGTTTTCTACCGGAGCGTTCTTTGCACCAGCGTCTCTGCCTTCACGCAGCTGAGATGCGCAGCTACAACCTTGCCTCTCTCGTAAGGTGGAAGGGAGTGGTAGGAAAAGGGATACGTACGTTTGCACGGAACCCATTTTTTAAAATCAGGTTCCCGTATTAACAGGTTTCATGTTCAATAGGCATGGCTGTAATAAAACGGTAATTCCCCAGGATTTGTTCGTCTCGCGCTTCAGAACCAAGCTTTCTGCGGACGAACACTGTTGAGATTGCATTGTCGCTCCATCGAACTGAACAATGCAACCGGAAATATTGAGGTAACACAGATAACCGACACAGCGAAATTCATAACGCCAGAAAAAATCAAGATCGCAACTTCTCCGCCCAGTCAGGTGTCCGCTCACGGAGGCCATTTCTGTTGAGTGCCAGGCTTACATGCTCTTGAACCACAGTGACACGATCCCTTGACAGAACGGATGACATACTTACAACGTGCGCTGAAACTTTACAAGCGCCTGACCTGCCTTGTCAAGGATGATACGTGCACAGCTAAAGAAAGAGACCATACACGCTAATTACTTTTACTTACAGTTTTAGAAACTGTCGTAAGATTGTCGTAAAAAGGCCGCCGCCCTCCTCGTTATTTAAGTGGGACAAGTAAAGATGCCTTAGTCGTTTAAAGGCCGACGAACAGCCTGTTTAAAGATGCCGTGTCCGTATGATGCATTTCTAATAGGCCGACGAACAACCTGGAGAGAAGGAAACGGAACCAGGTTTCTTTCCGGCTGAAGAAGATTCTGTAGGTCGTCCTTTAAAAGGAAGCTCAAGTACTTTACGTAAAATATGATTTGGGAGCATACTTCTATAGCTTTTCTAACCGTGAATTCAATTATGGCAATCCGTTTTTGCAAAAGTAAAAGTAAACTGCATTGCTTTTGAAAGATATGCGTAGCGATTGCTGGAGAGTTTGCGGAGAGCCTCTTTGCTGCCTGTCATCTGACAAAAGCGTCGTGACATCTTTGTGAGCATCCCTGAGCCAGCTTATTTGCGAGCAAGGGTCATCTGACCCCGCCGATGACGTCAGTTTTGCTAGTTTTTCTCTTTTCTCGCGTTCTCTTGCGCTCGGCATGCTGCAACGAGCGGGGATACGTCGAGATTTTAACTGGCGATTACGACGCTCTTACTAATAAGATCGGAATAAAACTTAAGACGGAAATATTAAAGTGCCTACGTTAAAAGTTTTACTTTATTTTTAAAATTCGAGAATCGCTTCAGTTTTTTTTTAAATTGTAGTAAGTCTGTAACAGAGGCTTGCAATTCGAAAGAAGCCACGCGTAAAATATTAAACTGCTGAACTCAGTATCATAATAATTTTATAAAATCTGAATACTGGCATCTCTAAACCGATATGTGTAT
>JAZHYW010049400.1:0-25362 GCA_037355805.1 Ixodes ricinus | reverse complement strand
CCAAAATCTCAGTTACACAGCGCGTTCTCCGCAATCAGCTTCCGTCAGATTGCGTGCACCTCGGCCATGATTCGAACCCGCCAACTGGGACACGTAATTCACGACTAATATTTAATTAAACTACCCGAATGAAAAATTCATCAATGTAACCCTGTTTGGCAGTCAATGTTCTCTAGTGATCCACTGACTGTGCCTGACTGTACAGAGCGCGACACTGTTAGCGCGAACAAAAGGTCGCCGGTTTTTCCAGTTTTCTCTTTGAAACCAAGGGATGTCATTAAAGTTATTATTGCTACGGAAAGAGCTCACTTAGTCCTACAATGTAAGTGATAAAATTTCGTGCTCGCTAATACTATTCAGAAGTAAAATACGAAAATGCGCCGATGTCGTGTTCGCGCTGACAGTGTCGCGATGTGTACATCAAGCATGTCTGATTGGCCAACAAGTTACTCTGACCGACAGTCAAACTCCAGTCAGACTCCGCTTGTCGGCTTTCTGATGGTTTCCGCCGGGAAATGCCGACAAGATTTCTTGGTGGCGATTCTGATTGTACATCGATTGTCTCTGACTGTACGTCAAAAAGCTTTGACGTGCAGACAGACGTACGGTCAAAGGATGTAAATTTCGTTCAGATACCGCTATTTCGTCAAATCTATGAATTAAAAAAATAATTTATGCACGAGAAAACGATTTCGGGAAGTGAGCCCATAAAACCGCTGATGTTGGAGATATGACAAGCAGGGCTCCCGACAACCCTGATCAGAAGCACGCCGAAACGCCAAACACGCCACTTTCTACTTTCGCTTCGCCCATAGAGGCTTCGCGAAGCTTCCATGAACGATCGCTCTCGACTCGTTTTGTTTGCCCGCTTGTTCCAACCTGTCGATCCTGTCCGGGCTCTACAATGTCTTACGCTTTAGTAGAATTTCCCCTCGACAAGACCCAGTCTGTCGTCAGTTCCGACTATGTAAGGAACTTTAGTGGTGTAGTTGAAGACGACAAGGTGTACCAGATCTACTGGGCCGGAGACGCGCGAACAAAAGGAGGGTTCTACGACGCGAAAGTACTCTACATAGCAGGTGAGTAGCGCCCATACAAAAATGGTCTATGGTCGTCTATGGAAAATTATATGGCAGGCTATCACCCCCTATGGCCCTCTATGGTCGGCCATAGAAATCCATACAGACAGCTACAGCCAGCTATAGAAAAATCTATGGCCTTGTGTCTAAAGACTGTGAACCAATAAATTTTCTTTACCCGCCTATAGAAAATTCAATGGCCACAAGTGTAAAGACTGGGAACCAATAAATTGTCTTTAACCGTCTAAAGAAAATTTTATGGCCCTGAGTCTAAAGACTGGGGACCTATAAAATTTCTTTAGAAGCCTATAGAAAATTACATGGCCCCATGTCTAAAGACCCCGGACCAATAAATGTTCTTTACCCGCCTATATAGAATTCTTTGGCCCCGTGTTTAAAGACTGGAAACCAATTAATTGTCTTTACCCGTCTATAGAAAAATGTATGGCCCCGAGTCTAAAGACTAAGAACCAATAAATGTTCTTTCTACGCCTATAGAAAATCACTACCGGCGCTTACTTTTTAGTAAAAACGCTCCACGTTAGAAAATTAAATCAATACTAAATTTCTCTAATGCCGGTGACAAACCATGACCCAAGATATGTTCTCTGCTGTTGCAACGAGTCGTGAAAACCAGTAATATTGTTTGTTTGAAAAATACATTAAAATACTTGTGTAACAATTAAAATTAATTATTACCGCCCAAAAGTGAAAATAAATTACACTGGCGCCGAACATTGCAATCATGCAATAGCTTGATTGCAATCTTCAGCACCAGTGTACTGCATGTCATCACTGCATTGTCAACGTGATTCATCAAACTTATTGAAAAGATAATTAATAAATTTTAGTTAATTAGCCTAATGATCTACATTTGTTTTTTTCAGGGCGTTGAATTAAGAGATGGGGGCTATTCCAAGAGACAATTCAAAAACTGTATGAAGTACGAGTAATATTCGCTCCGCCTCTCCGTGTTTTTGCGACAAATGATGGGTCACCGAGAAAGTCGGATTCAAGAATTAGACTGCCATATATACAGCTAGTGCGAACGTAGCATAGGAGGGGTCCGGTGTCGCTGCGTTTTCGATGTTGTGTTAGGTGGTGTTCTGCTTGTGTTATGTGTATTCTGTGTCTTCAGTCATGTATGTACATGTACCATGTAGCGTTCCCAGTCGGGGGTACTTGAAGTAAAAATTTTTTTGAGAGTTTGCTGGCTAAAGAGAGCCATAGGGTAAGCCATGGAGAAGTCTTTAGACAACCATTAGACAAGCTAAAGAGCGCTATGGCTGGACAGCGATAGGGCCATAGACAAAGCTAAAGAGGCCCATAAAGACGACCATAAAAAATGCTAAAGACAGCCATAGAAAATTCTTTAGCTAATTGGGCCAAAGAGCTAAAGCCGACCATACAAAGTATTTTCTATAGCTGACCATAGGACATTTTTGTATGGGCTAGAACCGAAGTACGGCGATTGATGTACGAGTGCTTTGCATAACATGCTGAAGGCTTAAGTGCATATACAGCCGAAGCATTCTTTAGAGCGATGCACTCATTGTCGGAACCTCGCGCTGCAATACTGAAATGCTCTTGACTCGGTCCGAGAGGTTTAGGCTAGAAAGTTTAGACCTTTCTATCTGGTGTGGGCTATTGGCCTTACCGGTGTGTCGCAGCTCATTATTATTGTTTCATGAAGAGCACAGACCAAAAGCATCCGCGAGCGTAGTTCAGATATGTCTGCTGCTCGCGTTCGTCCGTGGAAGCCGGGGCTGTTTGTCGTAGCATGTACGCTTGCTCTCTAGCTTCAACGGAGTCGCATACGTTTTGTTAATTAAAGTGTATACGGTCGTCCAGAAAGGTTCAGGCATCGAGGGCGTTTCTCTAAAACATGCTTAGGGTGCAGTGGGCCCGTTTGTAGACAAATGTCCGTCTTGCCTCAAATACGGAAATTTCAAAAGTTAAAAAAAATAATAGGACGGGTACACATTTTTTTTTAATTTTTGATGTCATGAATTACATTAATTTAAAGGACTTGTAAACCGTTTCATAGCCATGCAAGGAGGCCACCTCGGCTTGTGAACCGTTTCATAGCCGTCCAAGATAGCCACCTCGGAATGGGAGCTTTCATATAAATGCTGCCCTTGTTGATGAAATTCCCTTGGCAGTGGCAGTCACACGTCATCTGATGGACCATCAGGGCACGTTCCACCAGGGCTGCTGACTGGCAGCCAGTGTCCCAAATTACGTATCTTGATGGACTTTTTAATAGGGTAGCGTTCTTGTGCCTAGCTTTGATTATTCTTGTAAACTAAAACAACTTTGTTTCGGCACTTCACTCTTTTTTCTTGCGCGACTTTTTTCGCCATTAAATTATATTTCTCTTCTTATAATCCTACTGGGTGATTTCAGAGCAGATCGACCAAAGGGTGGCTGGTCGACATTTTTAAATCAACTGATCTTTTTATATGCCTTTGTCTGGTGTCTGGTATAAACGAATAAACACTAAGTTTTGTCCAGAAAAGAAAAATTGGGGACAGGAAAAATCGTAAAGCATGAGGAGGTGGACAGTTGCATTAACGTGCACTGATGGAGGGGCACGTTTGAAAGTGAATAACTAAAAGGATAATGTTAGAAGAATTCTAATACTTTTCAAAAATAAACTATAGGTAAAGCTTGCTTGTAATATAAAGTAATAATATTTATGTAAATTTTATTTAATTTTCTAAAAATTGCCAAACATGCCTGCTCGAACGACAAACGCCAAAATTTGGAGGCATGTATCTCATGAAATATTTTTAATCAGTATCATACAATTAGGGTTCCGCTTTTTCGGTTTTTATTTTTTCAAAATTCGGTTTACTTTTTTTGGTGTTTATTTTAAAATTCAATTTTCGTTTTTTTTTCGGCGTATATTTATGCCTACAAACGCTTATCGGCTTTTTTCGGTGAGTATAAAATAAACACCAACGGACATTGGATCAGATGATCCTTGTAGCTCTGATATTAGTGATCCCTCAAAGAATAACGGCACAGATACATTGAAAAAGAAATGGACACTTAATTTGGCAAATCTGTGCAGCTGTAAAAGAAACAAGAAAAACACACAGAAGTACGAACAAGTCAGATATGAAGCCTATGCCCAAAAAACATGGAACTTCACCTTCTATACATCAGGATTACGTGATCTTATTATAGTACACGCATATGTACATTCCCAGGTTCTCCTCGTGATCCGCACTCTTTCTTTCCTGTTAATGTGATACTGAACTTCGAGAATGCCCTCTCAACGCTAACACTGGACACTGGCAGGCTGAGGAGATGAAGCGCTGCCTGAGCCATAATCGGCCAATCAACCGATTGTGACCACCAAAACAGATACGGTGCGACATTTTGAAGCTCAACACAAGATGCAGAGCTTGCATCAAGTCAGTCTTTCTTACAACGAGTTTGAAAACACGCTTGTACATGGCGAAGTCATGGGGCATTTCGGACTTCACATTACGATCGATGATGCGCGCATTAAACCAAAACGCCATGATGGCATCCGTCTATCCCATACATTCGGGCACGTTTCGATAGACACTGTCGTTCCACTTTTTCGCCACGACTCTGCGGTATCACTGGAAGTCAAAGTGACCTTTTCCGGTTAAAACTGAATTTTAGGAAATGGATTCGGCGTACTTTTATCGGTTTTAATTGAAAATGCCGAACCTTAAAACTGACATTTTTCGGTTAAAACCGAATATCCAAAGATGGATTCGGCGTACTTTTATCGGTTTTTATCGGTTTAAACCGAAAACTCCGAACCCTACATATAATTTGCAGGTAGTATTTTGCTTATATATGTCTATTATTTAAAAATAGATAAGGTATTTGAGTGATACGATAGTCGGGATATATTTAGGCAAACATAAGAAAAAAATCAAACAACGAAAAATTCCGATGCAAATAAAAAAAAACACCACCTTCGATATTTTTAAATTTGGGTACACTGTCACACTCTATTTCTGCATTCATTTCTATTAAAAACATGTTGCATCATTTTATTCAGAAAGAAGACACAGCTTTCCAAACTAGGGTCCTTTTTCAAAGCCTAGACGTAGCAGTGCCCTATACGAGAAGTGACTCTGAGTTCCAGTTTCAGGAAACTAACACACATCTTTCATATATTTTTATTCATATGAGGTCACTGACAACTTGAGCAATTGGTCACACACTAAAAGTGAGGAACTATATATACAGCATTTTACATACAGCGTACAAAGAGGTATCATTTAGAGACTAGTGATTCGAGAAAAGATGATGCAGTGTGAAGTTTTACTTTCCAATATAATTTATATTAAAAAAAACTTTACTTCCACACTCAAAAATAAAGATAGAATACTAAAATTGTTTAGGTTAGTTTGTATTTCCAGGGGCAAACCATTTCAGGTGAGGTGTGCCACCGCGCCGGACTGTAAGAGCTTCGATACTCTCGGTGTACAAATGGATCGCGGCAAACCGAGATATTTTAGCCTGCGCGAGGATAACGTTTCGTGGTTCTCATATGGTGATCAGATAAAGATTTAATAAGCAATCACCAGGTAAAGCATTAGGTTAAATACCACGCGAATAAAACTGTGATAAATAAGATAACCCGGCATTCGAAATGAGCAGTCCTTGGGGCATCAAATTCTTCACTTTACACAAAGGCTTTCCTCGATGTACTTATTTAATAAAGTTTCTTCTAACCAGATCCGACTGTCCGTTCTACGTATATGTCACAGGTTCCTTCTGTTAATAACTTGCACAGCCGCCACGCGTGCCAATAATGAATACCAGGAAAGTCGCGCACCGTCAGCCATTCTTCTTTTTTGTTGACGATACCGAACAAGCTCATTGTCGTCCAGATACGCAAGATCTACCCAGTTTCTCAAAGAGAACGCTCACCATTGTCCTGGCCGTCTGAATTGCGTTTATTGAACGTTCTCTCAAGTTGTTCAGCGTGGCCTGGTGCTTCACGAGTCCGCCAACTCCGTCTCATGCATTTTCCCATGTTCAGATGCAGAAAATGAGCACTGTGCTTGAGGGCAATCATTCTGTGCAAACTGGTGAAGCTGGTAGCAATTCTTAAAATGACTGGCGGCCCCGTCACTTACGTACGTCACGTGCGAGTATACCGCAACTTTGTTTTCAACCCACTCTCACTTTTTCTAGAGCCAAGCACGTGAGAGCGACGTCGTCACGCAAATCCTCACTGATGATAGCAACGCTGTTTGCAGATTTTCTTGTCGTCACTACACATGTAAATATCGTAACTTTTTTTCTTCAGTGGTATGCTTTAACTTTGTCAGGCAGCACGATGGTTCAGTTTTCAGCAAAGTCAAAATGAAAGATAATTATTTCGCGTTGCATGCAGCTGCTTTTCATCATAGATCGCTTTATCTTGCGTTTGTCTGATTTGGTTATGAATATGAAGTTCTTCGAGTGTAAGAGACTGGCCTTTTGGGCAGTGATCATAGTCTCCTTAAAAACACAGACTTGTTAGTGGGTCGCACAGAAATGCTGAGTTCATTTGACCAGTGTTGAATGTTGAGCCTGTAACGTTCTCTACAGCGGCAATGCAAAGGTAATAATTGGCGAAGCGCACACAAATGCACACTTCCTGGTGTGGAATACATTTGACCCATCTAGGGCACAAGGAATAAAGTTTCGTTAGCCCAACGCCGGAATCAGGATGCTTGTCTCTGTGTACACGAAAGGCCTCTCGGATCGAGCGTGTCAGGAAGCGCTTTGTCACAAACGTTATACCCACGTCGAGCATGACAGAGATCACGTCCTTCTGGTTGGGACCTTGGCGCGAACACTGTAGCTCGTCTTTCGTGAAGTACACTAGGGCAGCAGACTGGTTCTCAGGGCTCACCTTGCACCTCGTGTTAGGATCCGGCTCATACCACACGCCATGCTTTTCCTTACCTAAAACGTAAACACTGTCGCCATATTAACCTTTCCTAGGTTAACATGGCGACAGTGTTTACGTCTGTTATATTTAGGCGGGGCTCAAGTATTTGGGGGTTCTGCTCTCTGTCGCTGTGCCTCTTTGTGCCTGATATCGCCAGCGAAGCCAGCGAGTGGGCTGGCGACAGGCACGGCTGCTGGGTAAACAGGCATCGGCGGTCATATTTTGCTGGTTGAAGCGAGCCCCTCATCCTTGACAGCGAGCGGGGAAATGCAAAAAAGATTGTATCGGCTGTTTTGCCAGAACTAGCGACGAGTTTCGCCTGCTACTTCCGTCAACTATTGCGCCATAATTGTGATCTTCGCAAGGAAATGATTGTTGCTAGCCACAGAACACTATCATGCAGAAAGGGAATGATTGAATATGTTTTTATTCTAGATATACGTCAGAGATATATATATAAGAGAGAGAGAGAGATGGAGATAGAGGGGAAGAGAGAGGAGCATATAGTGCCGTAGGAAAAAAAAGTAAACAAAGTTCCCAGTGACCGATGGCCTGCAAGATCTTTTCTCAGATCACTAGTTCGTAATATGATAGCTCTTTGTACACGGTAGTTTCTCCTCAATTTTAGTGTGTGACCGATCGCTCTAGTTGTCAGTAACCTCATATGAATAAAAGTATATGAAAGATGTGTGTTAGTTTCCTGAAACTAAAACTCAGAGTCACTTCTCGTATAGGGCACTGCTACCTGTAGGCTTTGAAAAAGGACCCTACTTTGGGGAGCTGTGTCTTCTCTCTAAATAAAATGATGCAACATATTTTTAATAGAAATGAATGCCGAAATAGAGTATGACAGGGTACCTGAACTTAAAGGAAAATCGAAGGTGGTTTTTGTTTATATGCATCGGAATTTTTTGTTTGATTTTTTTCCCATGTTCGCCTAAATGTATCCCGACTATCGTATCACTCAAATACCGTACTTATTTTTTAAATAATAGACATATATAATTGAAGTACTACCTGCAAATTATATGATAATTATTATATTATTTCATGAGATACAGGCCTCCAAAGTTCGGCGTTTGTCGTTCGAGCAGGTATGTTTGGAAATTTTTAGAAAATTAAAGAAAATTTACATAAATATTATTACTTTATATTACAAGCAAGCTGTACCCATTGTTTGTTTTTAAAAAGTATTAGAATTCTTCTAACATTATCCTTTTAGTTATTCACTTTCAAACGTGCCCCTCCACCACTGCGTGTTAATGCAACTGTCCACCTCTTCATGCTTTACGATTTTTCCTGTCCACCAATTTTTTTTTCTGGACAATACTAGGTGTGGATTTGTTTATAATAGACACTAGACAATGGCATATAAAAAGATCATTTGATTTAAAAATGTCGACCAGCCACCTTTTGGTCGATCTTATCTGAAATCACCCTAGTGCTACTGTGTCTGCGCACCTATACTTTTGCATATATATATATATACGAGGGGTGATCAAAACGTTCCGGGACTGATTTTGTAGAGTAGAACGTGAGTGCAGTACAGTGATGCGCGCGCACCAATCAAACGAAAGAACCTTGGTGTCTCATAATACCAAAGCGCGTCGCTCTGTGAACATTTGGAGCTGAGCTACACTAGTTTGTTTGATCACATGGACGAGCATGATGGCGACCTTTCCCTAGACTGCAAACCAAAGCGAGAACAAATATAAATTTTACGCAAAGCTCAGCAAATATAAAACAGAGACCTCTAAATGATTTAGAAGGCTTATGTAAAAAAAAAGTGAGGTGTGTGAGGTATTTTGAGTGGCACTTGCGCCTCAAGAATGGCAGAACGTCACCGAAGTCTAGGAGAGGTCGGATAAAGTCGCCCTATCGCTCTTCGTCTTCCAGCGATGTTCTACCGTTCCTGAAGCGCGAGTGCCACTTAAAAAACTTCGCGAAATGTACTGCTTTTTTAAACAAGCCTGCTGAATCATATCGAAGGTCTCTGTTTTATATTTGTCGAGTTTTACTCAAAATTTATGTTCGTTCTCGCTCTGGTTTGTAGTCTATGGCCAAATCGCCATTGTGCCCATGCACGTGGTCACGAAAACTCGTGAAGCGCAGCTCCAAATGTTCACAGAGCGGCGCCCTTTGGTATAACGAGACACGGAGGTCCCTTCCTTCGACTGCTGAGCGCTCATCACTGGGCTGCCCTTTCTTTTTACGGTACAAAATCAGTCCCGGAACTTTCTTATCACACCGCGTATATATTTATATATATATATATCATTCGACGTCCATCATGGTTTAAAGTTTGCTATTATTAGCAAGCCGTTTCTTAATTTTTTTGAAGATCCTGCAGTGCCTTGAATATGCGCTGAACTCTAAGAATATGACTCAAGTTGTCTACAACCAATATTATTTGCTGCTTAGCTTTCTGCTGGTGACAATCACCTCTTAGTACATGTTGGCGTACATGAATTGTCATTCTCAGAGATATTAAACGGGGTATACTTATATTTCTGTCCTCCTCCACTCATGTCATCATCCCATATCTGAGTGTATGCCTTACAAGGTAATGTATTAACTAAAATGTCAGCATAAAACAGACTGTTCTTACTCTTCTAAGACCCTTTCTATTCCAGCAATTCTCTCCAAATATATGTTATATTTATAATGTCGCAATGCTCACAGAAACTGCCTAAGTCGCGACATTATAGCGTACCGAATAATTATTCAAAAGTGTTTCATAAATCTAAATAAACTCAATAACAAGCTTTCTGATTATATTCGCTTTTATAGCTAGCCTGAAAAAACAAGGTTGCACTTTAAAAATAAAAAGCGTGTAAATAATTACTTTCGAAACAAGCGTAAGATCTCACACAATCGGCTATTCAAAGTACCCGCCGAAGACAAATTTTGTCATCATGCATTTTTTGCTTGAAATGCACGCTAACAGTGCACACAAAATAGGAACCTCACCAGCATTTTTCTCAGCGATAGCAAATATTGGAAACGGCAAGTAGTTCCACGGTTCTCATGACATATGAGTTGATATTCCAGTAGTCCACACGAAATAATTTTTCATACCTACAATGCAAAACCACATTCTACAAATAACGTCTGCACGAGAGCGAAGCTCAAAAAGTGGGATTCTTTGAGTTCGCCGATAAACTTTAGAAACATCTTCATCCGCTTATAAGCACGCCTTAGTCACGTATAAGATTACGTAATGTGCGCTGCGTTCTTTCTCCAGCCGCGGCGTATCTCGTGTTAGTTTTTCCTCAGTATCATATATCGCCAGCAGCTCAGATTACATAGAAGATTCTTCACTTTTATTTTCATTGTCTGTTGCACGTGTAGCTGGGCCGCCGTTCACAACAGCGCTAGACGTTGAAAATGCAGTGCTCGATCTTCCGTTCTGCCGGTTCACTACGCATAAAATGTACTACCCATTAAAAGAATGTTGTTGGTCGCTTTGTGTGACGTTCGACTACTCTCTCATTCTAAGACTGTGAGCTGTACACTTCTTTCCGAGAAATAACGCGATTTGTGTAAGTTTCCTGTTCCCATTTTGTTTTAGATTATTGTGCGCACACTAAAACGTTTCACAACCTCAAGGGAGCGAAAACGTTGTTCTAGAGACTTACGCCCTTGGCTGCACCCTTTCACAGCTCTTATATCAAGGAATGCACCTTTTTATTTATACAATTGTTGCGTGCAACACTTGATTTTTGAAGGGTGTAAAACAGAGCACGGAGCAGAGTTGCTGTCGCTAAGGGAAAGGATTAGGGACCTTCCATCCGATTCATCCAGCTTTATGGGAGCTTGTTTTAGCGACTATATGACAAACAATTATAGCATATACCAGTGATTGTGCCATGAAGTTGCAGTCCTTGAGTTTCGTGATATTATGATATATGTAAAAATTTGATGACAATAACGCCACGGGTTTTAACCTTCGTAATTTCGGAGGTGGTCACCGGCAAATTAATATATTTCAATTGTTGTGTGTATACAAGTCGGTAGCACAGTCGATAGGATGGCGCACTCGAAAAACAGCGACAGCGCACTCGAAAAACTGTCGCTGAAGCTTCCAAGGACACAAAAAAACACTCACAAAGCGCTTACTAATAATTTTGTATTGCGTCTTACACTTCGGCTTTTACTTCTGTTTAAGACGAAATTAAATAATAAAAAGATAAAGACGAAACAAATTAAAAAAGAAGAATTACTTTTCTAGCCCCTAGACAAACTTCCGGCTAGGAAGTCAATCTATGTTTGGGACAGTATTACAGACGGCGCGCTAACAGATTTTTCCTCCAGTCATATAATGTTCTCGGCTTCGATAAATTCCCTAGTTAGTTGGCTCTCACTTTTGCCTCACACGGTGCTGTTGTTGGAATGCGGCGAACACCCACAATCCCGACAGCGAATTCTTAAGCGGCCAAGAGTTGGCGTTGACGTCGTTGTTACGTTCACGAAGGCTGTCATCGAGAAACCACCCGGTTTGTTCGACGTATTGTCTTGTACAGGAAAGGGGGAACGAAGAGACAACCCCTTTTACACAAGGCACAGTGTTCGTTGTATGCCTCTTGGAGCAGCAAGTTTCTCGACTCGAAGGAGTGGTCACGTTTTTGCACGGGCTGGAAAGTTTGTGCGGAGCTGAAAGCACGACATCAACATTCATGATTCCGGTCTCCGGCATGCTTTGTTTCATCGGTATTTATGATTGCTGTGCATGTGCAACTGTGTGGTGCAGAAGTGGCCCGGAAAAGCTGCGAGGAGCGCAGGTTCGTCTGCTTCTTTTGCGGGGGTTGTAGTGACGCCAGAACGCCCAGCTCTGATTGGTTCAATTGGAAGGAGGGAGACCTGAAGGCAGCTTGCGTTGAAGTCTACCCACTATCCTTCCAATCAGAGCCAATCAGAGCTCGGCGTTGCTGACGTTACTACAACACCCGCAAAAGAAGCAGACGAACTGGCGCTCCGCTTATTTTGTTTTGCTTTAAGTCGATCGCAGTCGACGCTATGATTCAGTGAAGCCAATGAAGCAACGACAAAAGGGTATCGTCACAGCTCTCATTGCCCTTGTCCATTTGCTGTGGCCGACTAAACCAAACACGCGCAGTGAATGCGCCATGATCCTGCGCTTTAATACACTACTGACGCAGCTTGACTTGCGCCATCGGATCATGGCGAGTCGGACATAGCGTGAAACAAAGTATCGGGTGTATGGGAGGTATCGGAACCTTCTACTAAAACTCCTATTAACACGACGTCCCGCAGGTGAGCGGCGTGGTATTGAATATTTTTCGAGTAATGAGGGCTGTCTGTGGGGTTCTTTGCGAACTAAAACGAGATGCGGCCTGGAGTTCCTCAGCCCGTCAGAACATATTGACATCTTGCCACTGTAAAGTCTTTCATCGCATTTTTTTGCCAAATTTAACGGGGAAAGTGAATTGGTGTATAGGTCACATGACGTAAATTTCTTTCGCTAAATTTACCGGGTAACTAAACTGGTGTAATAGGTAACGTGAATTCAGGTAAGCTGACATTAATTTTCCCGCTTAACTTAGAGGAAAACTGAATTGATTTATAGTCTTTATGACGTCAGGTCATGTAACATCAATTTCCGCGCCAAATTTAGCGGGGAAACTGAATTTGTGTTTAGGTCACGGGTCGTAAATTTTCCACTAAGTTTAGCTTGGAAAGTGAATTGGTGTGTAGTACACGTGACGTCAGGCTGCGTTAGAATTTCCGCACTAAATCTAGCGGGAAATTGAAATGGTGTACTGGTCACGTGACGTCGATTTCCCGCTAAATTTAGCGTGAAATACATGGACGAACGAATGGACGGACGGACGGATACAGTTTTGGGTATGGGGGTTCCTTCGAAAAGAATTTCATAATTTAAAAGGCGACAGCAGAAAGCAAGGCCAGGGAAAAGGGTGAACGCTTGCGGAGATGTTTACTGGGAAAAGATTGACTGTTTTGGTGGCTGAGAGAACTTAGTGCCGGCTACACGACCACACCACCAACTTTGATGGTACACAGTGGCCGACGAGCAACGTGTTTATTTTCTTAGGAATTTACCTAACTGGTAATTTAATGTTACTCATGTCAGGTGTGCAGCTGATATTCGATACTGATTCAGTTACGAATTTAACAAAAAAAAGATTATCGAAATATACCAGCTGTGTTTTTAATGTTCAAACCGTCGTTGAAGTTGCAATTAACGACAATTGGAATGGTAAAAAGAACAGTAAAGTTTATGTAAACAAGAAAAGAGATGGAAGATTTCCCAATGACCGAAGTAATTCTTTGCTCACGAAAGGAGAAAATAACTGTCGTTGACTATAAAAAATGATTTAAAATCTAAAGATTGTTTGGCACGATAGATGGCGCAGCGGCATAGGGAAGGTGATGGTCTCGGGTTTGTATGAAACTCTGTGGAAAAATGCACCGTGTCAAAGATATTCTTTAATTCGAACTAACCTCTACTAAATCCTGGCAAAAAAAATTGCGAAACGATTGTTTATCGTCATTTTTCTTAACTTTAATGTACAGGAAGGTTCCGAGAAACGAGAAGCCTGCTTTTTGGCTCGGTTAAATTTACTATGCATCGTAGAAAGCTCAAAATTTGTCAGAGTGTGGCGCTAGAGGTTGGGATAGAACGCGAAAGTTTTAAATCTTGACGTCACCTGGATGAAAATATAATTAGGAAAAACGATATTTCTTTATGAGCGACAATCACCTAAGCCTGATATCGTCAAATTACATATGAGACTGTGGGCACCTGTACCATCTTTTCCAGTAATAAAAGCTTGTCAGCAGAAAACAAAAAACAATATTATCTTTTTTGCTGAGAAGTTATTTTTTCCACTGAAATAGATACTACATATTCGCCCACACTGCCACTTTCTAGTTTTGACGATATTAGGCTTAGGTGGGCGTCGGCTCAAAGGAAAACTTTGCTTTTTTAATGATCATTTTTTGATCAAGGGAATGTCATGTTCCCAAACTTTCGCGTTCTATTCAAAAAGCAAGAGTCCCATTCTCACCCAGTTTGGGCTTCCTGCGATGCATAGTTCATTTTCCCGGGCCAGAAAACACGGTTTTCTATTCTCGGGAACTCCCTGTACATCCGAAGTCGCGTGAGCGACTGGCAATATGAAGTCGTCTGCGAAACGTCTGACGTGCTATTCGCTTCTCGTTTTGCTATTGCTCCCGAACGCGCTTGGTGCAGACGAATTTGGCGGTAGCAGACGGAATTGGTATTTCTCGCCGTGTTTTCGCGCCTGGGGACGGCCAAGATGTTTTGAGATATGGGCCGCTACTGTTGTGTTCCGAACTGTCGGTCGAGTTACGGCCCGAAGAAAGAAAAGCGGGGATATTTAACGCCGGTGATGTTGTCTCGGGAGACTCTGGTCGTGCTGCGCACAGTATGACACCAGTGAAGTGCGACGGCGCACCGCTGACTTCAAATGACGTGGAACTAAAGCTTACGCTTGTTTGCACGTAAACAGCGGAAACGTATAGGCTAGATCGCCGGAACACATCCGCAGGCGGAGTGGAATCGGCACTGTTGACGCATTCACGACACGCCTCAGCTGACTTCTCAGGTCGCCTTCATTTTGTCGCGCTGCGCGGCCCCTTGATTATTTTGGCTTGTAATGTAAAACTACATGCGAAAAAAACCTATATAATTAACCTTTTCGCTATCCTGTTACTCAAACGACTACCTTTGTTTTTGACGCGTCCCGTGAAACAAATGGAATTTCTGCGCTACACAACTGCTGGACTCAATCGGGGAAAGACTGGTTCAGAAACACACATATAGATGGCGCCACAGCTCCAGCGTAAATATAAATGACAACCCTCTGGAAATAGCGTTCACGAGCGGCGAGGTTTCGAGTCGTCGTCCTGGTAATTAAGAATGATCGATGTGAACATTTTTCAGTTTATCATAACATTTGTTTCTTTTATTAATGCCAGACATATCTGTGCAGTAACTGACAACAAATGTAGCCAGGAATCGAGTAATATGTTTAACAAAACGCTGTTCTTTTTATGGGGTACTCAATTGAGTACCTTCGTTGTCAATATGTGCTTTGGTATGTTACAGTAAGGTACCTAACGGACAAAAAACTGGAGGAACTCCTCAACAATAACGACGCAGACCTCTCAGATGTTGAAGAAGAGTAAATAGTGGCTCAGGGTGACGTTGAAGACTCAGACACAGGGTCTGATGAGGAGCCTGCACCTAAAAAGTTTTCGCAACTGAATACACCAAAATATCGTCAAGCTGTAAAAAAAAAAATGCAGTGGCACAGAAGATCGTGAGTAAAATATATTTACCTCGTTAATTTGCATAGTTTCTGAGTATATATTTTTCTTTAGGCTTTCAAGCGTCAGAGTTGAGGAACATGAACAACAAGAAGAGTTTGAGACTCCACGGCGCCGACTTCTCTACAACTACGAGTACTTCGTGAAGCATTTCCCTGAAGACTTCTCGATCGAATGTGCTTTCAGACGAACTAATACTCTATTCAAAAACAAACCACCGCTCTGTGAAGACGACACCAGTGGAAGTGAAAAAACTAGCACGAATTCACATGCTGATGGGTGTGATGCACATGCCGCAAGTTCACTTCTACTGATCGATAGCCTGTAGCATATCCTGGTGTCAGAATCTATAACCAGAAACAGGTTTTATGAACTTAGAAATTATCTGCACTTTGTAAATTCGGCTGCACCCACGGACGAACAGAAACAGGACAAACTCATCTTAGTAAGACCAATCCTAAGCGCCTTCAGTTCCGCGTGTCTCACATTGCCACGAACGCACAAGCTTGGTGCGGACGAGCAGCTGATACCATTTAGTGGCAGGTGTGCAATGAGGCAATATCTGCCCTCAAAACCAAATTCATTAGGGCACAAAAATGTTTGTTCTAGCTGCTCCTGATGGTCTTCTGCTCGACTATGTTATCTACACCGAAAAAAACACCGTTCCAGATGAAGACATCACGACGTATGGTCTTGGAGGAGCTGTGGTAAAAATACTGGTTGACTCACTTGATGCCAAAAACATTCCAAAACTTTCGTTTGCAGACAGGTGTTTCATTGGTGTTAGAATCATTGAGCAGCTGGCTGAGAACAACATTTTTTAACTGGAACAGTTGTAGCGAATCGCTCGGGTGGTACTGCTTTACATTCCCCAAAGACAAGGAGATGAGCAGAGGTACGTCCATGTAGGAAGTAAGAGAAGACGGGAAACTATGGCCGGTAAAGTGGAAGAACAAATCTGTCTTAATGATGTCCTCAGCTTTTGGAATTCACCCAGAAGGCAGTTGTAAGAGGTGGTCAAAGGAGGAGCACAAGGAAGTCGACGTTACCCGAACTGCCGTTGTTGCTCAATACAATATCAACATGGGAGGCATCGACCTCATGAAGAGGTACATTTTGAACTACCGGATATCGGTTCGCACTAAGAAGTGGACTATCCGTCTTTTTGCCCATTTCTCGGACATGACAGTATGCATTGCGTAAGTACAGTACCTAAGACTTTGAATTGGAGGACATAGAGGGAAAGAAGCTAAGCTTAATTGATTTTAAAGCTGACGTAGCAGAAACTCTTTTAAGAGCAAACATCTCACGTGAAGTTCATGCTGAGAGTGCCTCGAGCTAATTCAGCACTGAGCAATGACGTCAGGCTAGATGGTTTCTAGCATTTTCCAGACAATATAAAACTAGGAAATCCGATGAAATGGAGAATCTTCGGCTTTGCGGGAAAGACTAGCACGAAGTGCAACGTTTTTTCTGCGCCTTCAAAACAAAAATTGTTTTCTCAACTTTCTGTACGAAGTGACTACTCAGGAACTCAATTGAGTACCATCATTTTGCTAGTTAGTGACTTTTAATATATGTTTAAAATTATTGTGGTCAGTGGATATGTCTGAATAAAGGAACTGTTTGCTTTGCAATGATAATGCCATTTTTGGCTCGCTAGTGAAGAGTATAATAAATGTATTAGTAGTTTGCTTGATTAAACTTGTACGGTTCAAGGAGAGTTCATTAAATAAATTCTAAGTGAGTCGCATTCCCTGCAAAACAAATGAGGATATTTTGTTTTTATTCTATTTGCGTCGCGCCATCTCTGTGGAGTACTGCAAACCTTCCTGGAGCGGGGACACAATCAGACACCCCGCTCACAGAAGGTGGTCAATGACCACCTTCGATGGGACTTCAAGACCTTCCGAAAAGAGAGGGAGGGAGAACACGGAACAATAGACCTCCAAGACATGCTGGAAGAACTACAAGCATGAATAAAACCTACAGGCGGTTCGGAAAGACCACTCCAACAGCTGAGATCCGTAGTCTTCAGAGAAAACGGTCCTCAGTAAAACGTTTTAACTTTTCTTTTCCTGTCGGACCACGCCATAGTGCAAGCGCCTGCTTATCTTTTTTACCAATAAACGCATTTTAATTCATTCATTTATTCGGGTAGCCCGATCGGCTCTTCGTTTCCCCACCTGCCTATCTTACACCCTGCTCCAGTCTCCTGACTCTCTAGAGAGTCAGGAGAATGGAGCCTGACTCTCTTGAGTCAGAAATTTTCCATGAAAAAAACAAAAAAACAACAACATAGCAATCTCTTATTCTTTTCATACCTATAGTGAATACTTTTATCATCTGCTTGAACGGGGAGCAAACCAGGAACTAATGACCGCGCAATTTTGGAAAGGAACCTTAGCAGACATCGATTCACTCAGTGACAACACATCAACTTTTGTTTAAGAAGAAATGTGTCATACCTTTTTATTTTCGCATAAGGTGAGTGCCGCAGAGGCAGGATCAACAGGGATCAAGATTGTGCTATGTAATTATTGGAAACCTTCTCTAAATCGACCAGCTTCCTTCGTTCTTGTGTGCTTTTTGGCGATTTCTCTGGGTGACTATGAGCCAACTGGCCAGCTGGCCCAAATTGCCATTTTAATCTTCTTCTATAGTCGGTTACAAGTCAAGAAGGTAGGAGAAGCTCCTCCCACAAGCGTGATGCGCCCGTTTCAAATCCCTCCGCAGTCGAAAGAAGAGTTCACTGGAAACGCTGCTTGTTCCGCTTCAATGGATAGATAATGGCCACGGAGTGGTGCCAACTTGTCTTCGACCCCCACTTTTTAAGAAAGCGACCTTTGTATTCATTGGAGAGTGAACCGAGCCCCTGAAAGCAGCCTTTGTATCCATCGGAGGGGGAAGCTAATCCCCGAAAGTCGTATTTGTTTCCATCGGAGGGGAAGACTCTAATCTCCCTCTCGTGGCTTCCACAATGCTAAGTCAAAGTCGAAAGATATGGCAAATATGTACAAAAAGGCAAGACCCTCCTCGCGCGTTGGCCGCGACGTCACGGAAACGATGGGACGCTATTGGATGCGGAGGTGGCGGAGAGATATATGATTTCCTTTGAGGGGCATTTGCCGCTACCTTCTTAACCTGTAACTTACTATAGTCAAACGTCTACTTCGAGACATTTTATCGTTTGCACCATTCGACATTCGGTTTGATCTGTGGTTGAAAAACGTATTTTGCCTCAAACGTGTGCTGTTCGATCACCGGCCGTACGTCCTGACCGAGGGTAAGTTGTTTTCCAACAGTCAGATATTCAAACAAAAACCATTAAGTCCTTCTAGTAGAGGGTAAGGAACATTCCCACACAAAGAAGTCAAGACATGTCTTCATTTTATTCACGATAAAGCTACATATTTTTGATATATGTTTACACTATGTGAAATTGAAGAACGCAAAACAGGTTAAGAAAGGTTGCTTCTGAAGTTCATGTGGCTTCCTTATATTTCCCATAATGTCCACGCTAGCCATGTCTGCCGTATCCGCCATGACCGCGATGACCTCCGTGTCCATGTCCTCCATGACCGTAACCACCATGGCGTCCGTGGTGGCCACCGTATCCGACAGATCTTCCGTATCTGTGTCCTCCGTGGCCGCGCCCATGGCCGTAGCCACCATGACCGTGTCCTCCGTGATGTCCGCCGTATCCGCCGTAGCTCCTCCCAGCAGACACGAGGGCCAGTGCCAAAAGGAACACCAGAACTGCAGCCTGGTAACCGGAATGGTTTGTTACGCAGATAATAATAACCGTTTTATTTTCATTTCACAATGAGGGCAGCTGGAGAAAAAGTTGTACAGACAACTTGTTAGGTTCTCAGCACCCTAGAAGTTGCAGCAAAGGCGACAAAATACGTTTATAAATAAAACACATCTTCGTTGAGCACAAAAAAAAATAACAACAAGAACCGAAAACAAGAAAAAAGCGTACGAGGGCTAAAATACACTTGCATAACAATCATTCGTTACTGAAACAAAAATATTGCAATTGTTTTGATGAACAGGTTATATTGATGTTAGACAATGTCAATCTATTAAGTAATTTTGGGAGAGTATTTTGATTGTTTGAATGCCGTAATTAGAACGAGAAGCATAAACTAACCAGTGTTCAGAGTGACGCGTCGGATAAAGTGTAGGGTTTTCTTTCAGTAATATCAAGATAAAAAGCAGTCTCTTTTCTGTTCTTTCCACCCTGCATTTTACACATAATCTATAGTTATAGAAAACAAATATTTTTATTACTTTCAGTTTGGCGTGAAAGTCGTAGGCGACATTACAAATCATCCTTGAAGCCTTTTTTAGCGTTGTATATATTTTTTTATTTTTGTTTAATTTTTGTACTATTTAAATATTTTAAGTTCACTTAGATCTCTACTCTTAACAAACTTCCCGCAGAGGTTGTTTTTAGTTCTTATTTTTCAGCAACTCTGTGGTTATCCAAGGTTTTCGGGTTTTTCGTTACCACTGACGGATCTATAAGGTATTTCGTAAACTGTTTTAAATGTCCCGGCGCCTCTAGCAGTAATATTAAATATATTAAAAGCTTTTTCTGCATTATATTTGATAACTACATCGTTCCCGTTAGTGTTTTTCAATTTCTATCGAAGACAATCACTCGCTATGAGCTGAAACTTGGCACCACTTTGTGACACTGCTTTGGTTGGATGAGTATGAATGCCCATAAATAAAGCAAGGTCATCACTGATGTCGCAAACAGTCACTCCAAATTTTAAGTCGGAAAATTCAAAGTTTGTTATAAACATGTGTATTAACGACTCGCAGCTTTCGGTGATTTGTGTTGGTGTATGGATTACATTTGAATAGCCGTTTGCCCGAATAAGTATGTCTGTTGGCCTTTTCGACGAGCTATCCCACAACATATTAATATTAAAATTTTCACTCAAAATCTCATTATATTTGTATAATCTAATGAACTGAAAAAACAAGAAGGTACCATTAGGTTATTCAGGTGCTACCTTCAAGATATTACCACAGAGAACGAGTCTCAGCTGCTATACTCCGCTGCTCTAGGTGCGAGCATGGCGGGAGCCACAAAAGCGAGCTGAGGGCTTTCAGCATCTTACCGAGTGTGCGAGCTCGTTGAGTACAGACACCTTTCAAAACATCATGCTCATGCTTGTAGATGTGGAAAGACTCGGGCATAAACTGATACGGACAATAATAAAAAGCTAAACAGATTTTCATTAGCTGTACTTCAAAACACACAATCTTTGTGTGTATGGAGTATTGTAGAGCGGGTATCTGAATGGTCTGGAAGCATTATTACCTGTCTAGATTATATTTCTTTAAATTTCTAATACACTGGAAGAAAACGAAACATTGAATTTGAAAAGTGTACGAGGTCTCTTGTCGGAATTAAAGCTGGTCGGAATCTTCAAGCCGGCAGTTGAGTGTTTCCTAAATTTGCTCACAAAACATCGTCTGCCATTTCCCGAAAAGGCTTTTGGCGGTTTGTTTCGGAGTTTTATAGTCGACTTTGTACTAAATTTGTGTGTTTTTACAGCTAACGTAGCATTGATAAGCGCAAAGTTTGTGCAAATTTCAAAAAATAAACAAAGATTGTTTTATACCTCGATCTAGCATCCGATTTGAAAGATACATTAAAGTTGTTCCTTTTGCCGTTGCAATATGGCAGGTACATAGAAATGGAACAGAAGCTACGTCAATGTTTTGGAGCATAAAAAGAAAGTTTCCGATAATAAAACAAAAACGTGGTAACTAATGTAGGGTCAAGTTTATAACTTGGAAAAAAAACGGTAGCTTTGATCTTCCACTAATAACTGCAAAGGCTCCAACCTTCGAAAAAAAACGGAGTTAAACAGTCAGAATATGATCATCATGCACTTACCGTGAACTTCATTATGCGATGCTGGTTGTTACTGAGGTAACTGGTAGGAAGTGGAAGCTTCAAGTGCAGTCTCTGTACGCTTCAGGATCCTCTTAAGCAGCTTATATAGTCCACTCGCCATTCTTCAAGAACACGTGTTATGCGTTGTTTGCGCAGGACTTCACCGCTGTAGTTTGATGTCTTCTTACACGTATCATATAAGCCACAACAGGCGTTTTTACTGGAACGTGTTGCTCTTGGCATACTTCGCGCGTGTAATGCGTCTGCCTTTCGCAACGATAGTATAGCTGGAAAACAAATCGCCTAATGCTAGTGGAAGGCGGTTGGATGGGAAAACTTGGCACCGTGCGTGCTAACTACGTTACTGTTTGTGTCTTGAGCCCCACGTGCAAGAAGAAAAAGACTAGTAGGGCTGTATTTACACTGTGTGTATTGTTCAAACTATGTTAGGTTTGAAGACTTGTTTGAACCTGGACTTGAGTATATAATCGATTTCATACGCCTCGCAAGTGGGCTCATTTTTGTCTTCCGCATGAGAAAGGAAGTAGCGGTGACGTCAGAACGCCGAGCCCTGATTGGCTGATCGCGGTCCCCTATCTGAGCGTCGTCTGCTCCTTTGCAACGTCGTCTGCTCGCAACGTCGTCTGCGTCTGTCTTACCTTTCCTGCGACTTTCGGAGTGCAGGTCTTTACGAGCGAGCTCGACTTCGCCTTTCAGAGATGCAGACGAAACAACTCGAGCGGTTCGTTGTTTTTGTCGAACAACTAGCAGACGCGCATCAAGGAGGGAAGTCAGTACTCACTGGCGAGGTGTCCCGAGACGCCGAGGTTTGTTTGCTAAGAACCGAGAGTGACGTGTTAGTGTCCGCAGTTCCCTCCCAAATACTTTTTCCCCCCTTTCGTGTGCGGCAAGACTCCTCATTCTTTAACGGCGTCGGCGGGTTGGCCAGCTAACGTCGTCGCTTTACGTCTGCTAGTCAAGCGATGGTCCTTTACCTTTCCTGCGTCTGTCGGATATTCACCGCTTTTTCACCGGCGAGAGTCACCGTTGCCTCGGAAAACAAGGAGATGACAAGAGGAAGAGATTGACCTCTTAACCCTAAAATCTGAGATCAGTGATCACAGTATAATACGGGAAGGGTTCACAAGGGTCGCGCGGGCACATTCCATTCAGCACGCCAGCCGGTCGTGGGCAGACGGTCACCGAGTCGAGTGGCTCGTTAGCCTCACTCTGCCGAGTTCGCTTGGTCGGTGTTTGTGGATCCAGCCTTCTTGTTCGTCGTGGTCTGGTTCAAGTACTTTTTACTTTTTTCTTGCTGCTTGAAGTCAGGCGCGAGGGAAGTGCACGTAGAAAATAAACGTCCTGTTGGTCGTCGCGACCGCGACGCTGTCGGCCATGCTGATTTGATCGTAACAAGTGCGTAGCTTCGAGCCGATCGTATGGATTTCGTCTCAACCTGCGCAAACTACGAAAATTTCGGTTCGTGAATACGAATTTGTTTTAGTTTGTCCCACGATATTTTTGGCGTAAGATACGTTTCGTGAATTCTGATTCTCCACTGCAGCAAGTCGCAGCAAGTACAGACAGACGCAGACATTGCGACAGCGACGCCAGGAGCAGACGACGCTCAGATAGGGGACCGCGATCAGCCAATCAGGCTCATGCTTCTGACGTCACGTGCCCCCGCGCAGAGCAGACGAACTTGCCCCGCATTGACTGTTCATTGTACGTCTTGCAGCCCTGGGATTCCCTTCGACATGCCTTCTCCGCTTAGCTGAAAGGTTAAATCCTGAATACAACCAAGGAAACGTTGATAGCGCATCACGACAACATCAATAAACAGCACTACTTAATGAATAGCCAGAATTTATGAACGCATAAGTATTATCTCTTATTGCGACATTGTCGTTTCAGTTGGCGACCGAACAACGCAAGCGCAATCGTTAATTAATATAAAAAACATACTATTATGAAGCTTTATTATTTCGTTCGAAGAGATTCGATAAAGATATCTGATAACGATACGATGCTTGTGCCAATAGAGAGTTTTAGCAGGATCGTTGTTTCGCCCCGTTAACGACACCCGATAACGATACGATACATGCCCATGGCCGCCGGAGAGGAGAAGAGGTATCGCCATCGGGGTGAAAAAACGATCTGCTAAAACTCTCTATTACTACCAGCGGGGTATCGGTATGGTTATCGGAGGTATCGGAACAATACATTGAAACTTTCATTCAAAATTGTAAGAGCCATGAGCTCATAACACGCACCTCATTTAAAATCTCCTAATTTCTATGAATATTTTTCCCAAGAAAAAGAAATAAATGTCCCGGAATATTTGCAATGTCAGCCAGGAGTGAATGTAAAAATCACAAGATATTTCAGGTTTTAATACATGCAGACGCGGAAGGCAGTATCAGTTTCGGGTATCGGTATGTTTATACAGCTTGAACTTAGTCTGCCTCAACGGGCGCCTTGTCTCTCAGCTGTAGATGACAAATTTAGCCAGTGCAGTACAACCGCTAGCCAGGGGTCTTTAATGTGCACCACGCGGTAGTAGTACACGACCGCACGCCGGTACGATGCTCGTCCAGATCGAGACGGGCAGGGGTGGGGATTGAACCCAGGATCCCTGGGCTCTGCAGCACGAGGTTTCGATCCACGTGCTAACAATGCTGGGTGGGGTTTTGACGTTCTTTTGTACGATATGCTGGACTCCCTTGAATTCAAAGTACCGGGTGTACTTTCCAAAATCTAAAATTCCCTAAAATAGATTGGTTAACAAAAAAACGTTTTTCATTGGAGCGAACTGCAAACAATGCGGACGTTGGGATTTTGCGAAGAAACCCATATAAATTGGGTAAAAAAATATTGAATATAACTTGCTAACTCCCTTTTTTAATTATGAAAAATATACATGATTCTAAATTGAAGCTTGCTAAACACCAGCCAAAAACACTAAATGAACTTCTTTTTAGAAAGATTTCATGGCCATAGAGCATTCTACGGTGTTCCGAAAATTGATGAATTCGAACACTTTTCTAGGTTTCAATTTTTCTACCGGAGCGTTCTTTGCGCCAGCGTCTCTGCCTTCACGCAGCTGAGATGCGCAGCTACAACCTTGCCTCTCTCGTAAGGTGGAAGGGAGTGGTAGGAAAAGGGATACGTACGTTTGCACGGAACCCATTTTTTAAAAATCAGGTTCCCGTATTAACAGGTTTCATGTTCAATAGGCATGGCTGTAATAAAACGGTAATTCCCCAGGATTTGTTCGTCTCGCGCTTCAGAACCAAGCTTTCTGCGGACGAACACTGCTGAGATTGCATTGTCACTCCATCGAACTGAACAATGCAACCGGAAATATTGAGGTAACACAGATAACCGACACAGCGAAATTCATAACGCCAGAAAAAATCAAGATAGCAACTTCTCCGCCCAGTCATAGTGTCCGCTCACGGAGGCCATTTCGTGTTGAGTGCCAGGCTTACATGCTCTTGAACCACAGTGACACGATCCCTTGACAGAACGGATGGCGTACGTTACAACGTGCGCTGAAACCTTTACAAGCGCCTGACCTGCCTTGTCAAGGATGATACGTGCACAGCTAAAGAAAGAGACCATACACGCTAATTACTTTTACTTACAGTTTTAGAAACTGTCGTAAGATTGTCGTAAAAAGGCCGCCGCCCTCCTCGGTATTTAAGTGGGACAAGTAAAGATGCCTTTGTCGTTTAAGGCCGACAAACAGCCTGTTTAAAGATGCCTGTGTTCATTTCAATAGCCGACGAACAACCTGGAGAGAAGGAAACTAAAACCAGGTTCCTTTCCGGCTGAAGAAGATTCTGTAGGTCGTCCTTTAAAAGGAAGCTCAAGTACTTTACGTAAAATATGATTTGGGAGCATACTTCTATAGCTTTTCTAACCGGTGAATTCAATTATAGCAATCCGTTTTTGCAAAAGTAAAATAAACTGCATTGCTTTTGAAAGATATGCGTAGCAGATTGCTGAAGAGTTTGCGGAGTATCTCCTTGCTGCCTAGTCATCTGACATAAGCGTCGTGACATCTTTGTGAGCATCCCTGAGCC
>JAZHYW010049396.1:0-15435 GCA_037355805.1 Ixodes ricinus | reverse complement strand
TTTAAAATATATTGTCATGACTGCTGTAGAACAAACACTTTTAGAATTGCTGGCTTACAGTTTTGTGACTTGTAAAGCAAAATAGTTTTGTAGAAGACATAACTTAATTTTTGCCTTTGGGATAGGAGCAATATTTTCCTAGAATTATATAAATCGCTTAAATAGGTTTTTTGTACGAGCTATGGTAAAAAGGAGAAGGCGTCGATACTTCGGCTCATGATTTATTGCTCAAGAACTGAGGGACGTTAGTGTTTTGGGGTCCAACATGTGTGTGTTTCTTATTGGCTACAGTGCTGTTTCTGTATACTATGCTCTTTTTGTTGTCCAATCTAATGTACAAGTGACAATTCTAGCGTACAACTGTTGAGTTTTTCGAACATTTTTTAAAACTGTTTTGTAGGTGGAAGAATGAATCAATGAATTCCTTAGAAACCTTACAGGAGAGCACTTTCAAAAAACTTGAATCGTTTGAAATTTTCCTATCTGTCAAATAAATTGCAATACTATCTTAATCATAGTTAGCGGGAATACCGAGTGCATGGCATCGGGTACTATTGGAGCACTCTAACGACCTGGCGCCAACTGTGCGAGCGCCTCTGCAACGCCTCTGCCAAAGCTGCAGTTGCGCTCCTGGCCGTTGGGTGCTCTAATAGTACCCGATGCCACGCGCTCCCGTCTTCCCGCTAATTGTGACTAAGATAGTTCAGCAAGTCCTTGTAACTTGGATTTTGACCAACATTGCTAATGTGACTTGTAATCATGTGGTGAAACTACATACTACTGTAAGCGACTAAATTTTCAGCGAATCGCCTACAATTTGTGAAAAGTACGTTCTGCGAACAATTAGGGCAATATCCGAGCGCTACGGAAGCTACACTCGATTCGCGAAAATTAGAACCCACGAATAATTTCAAATTTTCAGCTTTGGCCCGATTCGCGAAAATTTGAGCCCATAAAAATTAAGTCGTTTACAGTATATCAGTTTGAGCATCATCTTTTATAAGTATGAAAATTAATTCAAAATAAATTAGTTGTGGCAGACTGTTTATGAGAAGAATCTGTAAATGTCTACATATGTATGTTGCCCTTTTTTTGTTTTCAATGCTACAAAGAAAATTTGTGGCCTAAATCAGTATGAATTTTTTTTTACCTTTGGCAAAACTTGCGTATTGAGCCTTTCTTTACCATTCGCTGCCACAAGGTATACATGCAATAACGTATCATATTACAAAAATGAGTCATGATGTCAGTACTCCTTGCCAGCTTTAATTAAATTCACTGGCCAGAAGTGCCTGAACAGATGTGCGGATCGTACCACATGTCTTGTTTTGTTCAGACTCTGTTTTACCCTAATCAAGAAAGAGACAAGAGTTAGCTATATCTTTATTTTTTTATGAAATGACTGCACTCCTTATCACATTTTGCACATGGCCTGGTCGAGCATGGTGAGGTTTCTATCTCCCTTGTAAAAATCCTAAATCTTGCCTATAACAGTTTCAGAGATGTTATCCGAGTTCTCATTTAAATCAGAAACACTTATGAAGTACTTTCATTGATCATTGCTCTATAACAATTGCTTCAAAGAAATGAAAAATGTGACAGGCTGCCCTTCTGTATATACCACCAGTCTTGGGTAAGTTACTTTGAAAAAGTAATTCATTACAGTTACAGTTACTTTCATAAAAGTAGCGAAGTTACCGTTACAGTTACCGCAGCAAGAGGGTAACTCGTTACAGTTACGGTTACTTTGAAAAAGTAACGACGTTACTTTTCAGTTACTTTTCTGTAACATGAAAAATTTAGGAAAAACTACAAAACGTTCTTCATCTTCATCAAGTTTTATTGTATAAAATTAACAAGTACACTTTTACTTCAAATTGTAACTTAGCAGCAGTTGCTTCTGAAATTAGTGTCTGAAAGTTTCCCTCGTTTGATGGCGAACACGTCCCTGCCCTTGCTGAACAAACCTCGCGCAAACAGCAGTAAATTTTGTCTCGACTGTTGACACCACGCTGGAGTAATGGCGCTAATCAAATGCAAAACATTCGCACTGCCCTCCGTGTGTATTGTTTTTCAAGGTTGATTCACTTGATGAAAACGCGTTTGCGCAGAAAAAGAACAAATCGCAACATAGTGCTTCAAGATACTAAGATGTAAGTGTTCAGTCACAAAGTACAAGTGCATGCGTAAAGATCACTCGATTTTTTTCTTCATCATCTACACAGGGCTATTTTGGGTCGTGACTCGTGAGAGAGTTTGAGCAAAGCCAACTTGACACTCGAAATGTCGGAACAGGCAATTTGGAAAGTGCAAGGAATAGCTATATTGTACTCGTTCAATGATATATTATTCATAAAAAACTGGAAAGTAACGAAAATATAACGTCGTTGCTTTCATCGTTACCAGAGAAAAAGTAATAGAACTACAGTTACAAGTTACATTTTTAAAAGTAACTCGTTACAGTTACAAATCACCAAAAAGTAACAAAATTACAGTAACGCGTTACTAGTAACGCGTTACTACCAAGACTGTATACCACCGATCATAACAGTTCTCATTGCTGAATCTGGCAGCTGCTATAAAGAGTCTGCTTCAGATGCATGGTGCACAAGTTACTTTGTCAGCTTTATTTCTTTGTCAATGGGCACAATCTGGCTTTTATATTAATCAAATTATATACATCTTTCCGAAAAATGCTCATAGGTTGCCACCATGTTGCTGATGCTGATGTGGCTGGTGCGACTTTGCGCCTCTAGCAGCTAGAAATTTTCTGCCACTCTCTTGGACTCGAAAACCCGCTCGGCGCGATCCTCTGCCTATGTTTTGCGGTTTTGCATTTACGTTTTCTGGCCCCTCTTGAAAGTTTCCACTTAATTTTTCTAGATGCATGCTGCGTACCACTTTCTGTGTTATCTTCCACTGTAAGAAATGAGACTGATAAGTGCCTGCCATTCAAGCCTTTCTGCTCGACATTCACGGGAAACGAAAGAGGGGAAGGACGTTGAACGGCCCTCGACGCGGTTTTGCAGACAATAACAGTTCTTCCCCTCTCAAAGATAATCTGCGCAAGTAGAGTCGTTTTCAGTCATCTCCAAAAATAGTTTTCCGGGTTGGGGTGGGAATTGGGTCAGTCGCGTTCGTTTCTTTGCCTTGATGCTGGTGTGAAAAAGGGAGCTCTCCCCAAAAATGTGCCCCAAAACAGAAGTCATCTTGGATTCCGTCCTATCCTCAAGATGTGACTGTCGTTGACTGTGACTGTGTTATTTGAGATCTTTCTCAAATAAATTATTTTCGAATAATGCTGCTTCGTGTTGGTCACGTACAATATATTGTTTTAAAAGGCAACTCCGCTTCATTTTTGATATTTAGAAAACTATGCAGCCCTCTTCAGTATCATATAGGAAGACCCCATGTCAAATATTGCGATCTAATTCCGTCTATATATTTAATAAACTGGCGAGCAAACTTTCAAACGAGCGAAGTCGCCGAAATCTGCCAACTCTAGCGTGCGACGTGAGGCGCAATCGTCAGCGCAGTCAATGCGACGGAATGGAGCGGCCAACGTTGAACCACTACGCCAGAGGCATGACTACGTCATTCTCACGTTTTGGTTGTTTTTACTTCTCAGAGCGAAATTGAACGATGACGTCATGAGTTTCTCCTCCCGGTGTTGGCTCTACGGCGTCCACGTGATCACCGTAACGCGGATGCGCTAGTTTGCGCTGCCCTGCGCGTTTATCGCATGTCCGGTTTCTCCGCTCCCCCTCTCCCTCTTTCGTGTTCTCCCTTCCCCTCTCCCCGGGCCATCACCGTCCACGCCATGCGAAGCGACCTGCCCTAAGGCCCTGCCCGCGTCGCGTGTCCTGTACCTCGCCCCCCGAACGTCCACAAGACCACGTGGTTCGAAGTGACGTGGCCATGACTCTGAGGACACGAGACCAATGTTGCCTGACGCAATCGAAGTTTCGGTTTCGGTATCAGTTGATGTTTAAATTAGGATTACACAAATAATATTCAACATTTCGCGAATCCGAAGACGTAGAGCTGTTGAGTAGTACTTTGTGAAATGTAATCACATGTAAGCCTAAATTTTTCGGAATTGAGCGGAGTTGCCCTTTAACTGTTAACACTTGCTAAATTGTATGTCCGTGTCCTGTCCATCGGTAAACACGTTATTTGTGAGCGTGAAAGATGCATGCCTTTCGGCTACCTTCTGTTGTAAATTATTTTCGGCAGCTAAGCGCTTTGTCGTTTGTCACTTGGCTAATTGGACGACTCCGGCAGAACTTACCATAAAAAACAATACGACAAATAATATTTCAGTCGCATTCATTCTGTCGCGCACCTACCCAACAAAAATAGTTTACAAGTGTTTTTGTTGCTTTTTTGTTTTTAAAACTTGGTACAATGCTTTCTCAATGTCCTCGGGAAAGTACATACACCATGAAACACAAAATACAGCGGGAAAAGCCGAGAATTTAGCCGCCAGCAGTGTTTTAAACTGCGCCTATCGAAATCACAATCTACCCGGTTAGGGTTAGCATGGACGCTGGTGAGAATCTAGCCTCAAACCCAGTGACTGGGCTCGAGCGGCCCTGACGTCACGCAGCTGCGGTGGCGCTGTCGACGGCACTGCGCATGGGCAGACGCTTCACCTCACGCGAATTTGGTTTCTGCGCACGCGCAGTGCCCACACCTGGTGTGGGCAAACGCCGGTTTGTTTGTAAACAGCGTGTCGGTCTATAGACCGTTTTACTGAAAGAGGGCGAGAGGGAAAAGGGCAAAGGACTGCCGGCGCTTTCCCCTTTGCTGGGTCATTAGAAAGAGTGAAAGTCTTGGATGAGAGGCTTTGCCAGTGTTGGGTGTCTGCAGTGCCCGAACTTCGTTCGTGCTTTCTTCCCTGTCATTGAACTCGCAAACTTAATTAGAGCCACGGGCTTCGATGACGACAGTCCCCCGGTCATCGGGATACCATTGTTCGGTCATAGGGTGCACAAATAACGACAGAAACCGTTGAATATTGTCCGAGGACCCATGTAGCTTGCAAGGAATCTGGCAAGGCGAGAGCGGCTGCAGTGTTTTTAAGCTCCATCGCTTTCCACATAACCATAGTCTTCAGCGGCAGTGGATTGCGTCTGTAAATCGAAAGACGTTTCTTCAACGCCATCCTCTCGACTGTGCTCGGAACATTCTGTGAATGGAGTGCGCATCGAACGCTGTACCGCAAATGCACATACACCCGGAAGGTGTGCGCGGATAATTGTTAATTCAGCTTGTAAAATTTTGTAACTGAATTTATCTTAATAGTGATATTTTGCAGTGGTGACATTGACTCGATTTTATCATCTACAACACTTAGTTGAAGGCTCATTTCCGCCGCCGGGTGTGGCTGGAAATTGTTGAAAAGTTAGTTTTATTGGTTTTCCTGAATCGCGATCTCCTGCGCTATACCAGAGAGCTGGCAAAGGTGCACCTTGGAGCGCCTTTGCCAGCTCTCTGGTGGGTTGTTTCTGTTGATTGGGTGCTTTAAAGCGCTGAATATTCGCTGCAGGGCACATCTCGTGTGTTGAGATCTGCGTTTTCGAGCCCAATGTGCATGTTTCTTTCTCCGAGTCGGCATCTGCTAGTGCGACGACTGGAGGAATAGCAGCAGCGAACGTGCCAGCGATAGAAATTGAAGGTGAGTACTCAAAATATTGCATCAAATAGTAAAATAATTCGTGGCTGCTTTGAGGGCTTTCTGCAGTTCGATATAAGGACATCTAGAATGTCTTCGTCGTTCATCCACAAGGAAATATTAGAACATGGACACGCGGGATAAAAGCAGCGCAGCAAAACGATCGGTGGCGGCTCCGCGTGTTTACAAAAGTTAATTGAGGTTCCTGTGTCGTGTAATGCTTGTTGATTACAAAAAACGGCTATGTTGAAATAGGCCCATTGCAACCAAACATTTATACACGGTTCATTAGCTCCAGCAGCTGCACTCGCCTTGCCGGATTCCATGGAAGCTACATAGGTCCTCATACAGTATTCAATGCTTTCTGTCGTCGTTCAGGCACCCTATCACCGAGCAATGGTGTCCCGATGACCAGGGGACTGTCGCCATCGAAGCCCGTGGCTCTAAATTTGCAAGCTTAAAACGGAGAAGAAAGCGCGAACGAAGTTCGGGCACTGCATCATGCACCCAACACCGACAAAGCCTCTCATCCGGGACTTTCACTCTTTCTAAGGACTCTATGAACGACCCAGCGAGGGGAAAACACCGGTAGCCCTTTCCCTTTTTCTCTTTCTCAAAATGGCGCTTCCCACAATAAAAGTCTTAAGTGGTTTCCTTTTATTTTAACCGTTTTAACGAAGGTTAGTGCTGGAAAGTACTTCTAGCGGCTCAAAACTGGAGACGGCCACACTGACGAGAAAACAACTAACATTCAATCCTTACTAATTATTAATGGCATTGGTTGGAGAATGATAGACCATGAACTACACTTGCACATGTAAAGTTGCGTTATTTTATTTCTTCATGTCTCAGGGTTTAGATTGCTATGTTGATTTTCATTGTTATTTACATTTAAAATAAACGGAAATGATCCGTGAAAGCAAGATATAATCAAAAGTAATTCCGTACAAAAAGAAAATAACGTAGCAAATCAAGTTTTGGTTTCACTTTGAAAAAAATATAGCACTGTTACTTAGTTTCAGTTATATAAAAACGCATAAAGCTACTAAAAATTAAATTTTTAGACTTACTAAGTTTATGTTTTGCAGAATACAAAAAGAAAACAATACTTATTTCATACGAGGTTGTTTGCTTGGTGGCGCCACAACGCTTGAGTGGTTTTTGTGAGTCTACTGCAGGGCTTGTACGCGTCTTGCCCTTTTGCGAAGGACGAAAGAACGGATTGGCGGTGATTGCGGTAAGTTTTTCTTTATTTCCTCAAATATGCTAAGCAAACCGACGGACTTAAAACTTTGAGTTCAGAAATGCAGTTAGGAAAGTACTCGGATTATCTAATAGGTCACTATCTCCATTAATTACGTTGAAAACGCCTCGAGGCCTTACCGCTGCATGGTCGCGTAATGCCGCCCTTGCATCTAGCTTGAGCCAACAAATACAAATAAATATATTTTCCATGACGCTGGATTGCTGAAAACCGTTAATTCAGACTGTATTCTTCATTTAGGTAATAATATAAAATTCACAGCAAAGGGGTACAAACCTCAGTCTGGTTCCTCTCGCTATGAATAGTCGCCAGGTAGTTGAAGATGACTTCTGATTCTGATGTCTCTAGAAAAGTTTTGGCCGATATACGGTGCTGTACCGTTAGAGCGCCAAAGTAATGCCTTGACTCTGCCATTGCAGGTGGGGTACGTTGATGCATAAAGCGAGAATCCTTTCCGAGCTTGATAATGTCACGGTGGTCGTGCGGTACTTTTGTACCTAAACAAGTTTGTCTCCCATGTTCACACCACAACAAAAATAGTTTTATAGTTTTACGAGCACAGGAGCAAGGTCATCCAGCAACGGTCCAAAGGGGCTTTTTGGTTGACCCCCAATGGTAACATTGACCCTGAGACTAGAGGGTGATATTACCTGCATGAATTCCATCTTCTCGTCATTTAAACCTTGAAACAGGGGGTAAGAAAAGGACAACACGCAACTTGATCTTCATGTTGTGTTCATGTTTTTTGTGTCATTTCACGACCCCTGCATGCCCTATCTATTTGTATGCTTCACGAGGCCTCTACAAGGCATTCATGCATGTTTAGCGGTTTTTTTTCGGAAATAACACCTGATAAAATCATACAGCAGTCAATAAGATTATACATTTTACAGCATTATCTAGTGCTTTGCCTGGGACAAAAGGTATTTTTTGTAATGTCAGGGGGTCCTCCACACACAAAGCCAGCCGTATTATGCATAGATGGCAGCAGTACAGTTCTTGCAGTTACAAGAAAGGATTGTGAACAAAGCACTTTTGTAATCTAGTAGGCATTTTCGAGCGTCAAGATTGTGGTAGGAAATCTGACTCATCCTCAGCGCCATGGAAGCCAGGCTTAATTGTACTCTGTTCAGTGTTCTCTGAAAGGTCTTGCTGCGCATTACTGTGGCAGAATCACTCTACACACTGGTACATATTCGCGACTCCAGCAAAACACACGGCACCTGGTGGAAAAACTGAATTGAGGGAAACGGGACCTTTCACAACGTCTCCTTGTCCTTTGTGGTTTTTGTGATTACATGTTGTCGGCAATTGGGGCAATGAAACAGTTGTTTTGGTGCCTCTGTGTTGTTACTGGTATAAAAGCACGTTGCCCACGTCGCTCCGAATGCAACCTACGCTACCGCGTGACCCAGACATTATGCATTTACCGATGCTCATTGGCACCGCAGTACTTCCATCGCTTCCCCGAAGAAGGTCGAGCCTCTGAAAGCCCACTTATACCAACTTATCACTGCAGGTCTCAAACATATTGAGTAAAAATCTGGGCAAACCATTTTGAGTCCAATGCTTGCCCAAAATCCCAAGCGTTGTGCGTTGAGCCGAAGCATGGCACGGCACGACCCGTCCAACACCACCATATTTGACCGATAGTGGCAATACTTATAGGTCGCTGGATTCGCGAATACTTTTTTTGCACGTCTGAAGAAGTTCACAGTGCGACATTGTGCCTTTCTCTACTTCGTTTCACCATAAATTGTTGAAGTGCAAAAGCTGCGGTCCCAACGAGCCAGTTGACGTCGGTGTGAGGCACGTGGCAATTTACAGTCCGGGTGAATTCCTCTTCTGGAGAACCGTCACATGCATCACTACGTTGATGGGCTCAGAGGTGCTCAGCACCCACTCTTAGCCAAGTTATGCCCTAATTAAGTACAGAGGGGTGCATCCTTATGCTCACAAACTCCTGAGAGGTGTAAACTAGCTACAAAGTGTTAAAAAAAAACATTTACAGGGCTTTTCTGATTGCAAAAGTTAACTGCATCGCCAAACGCTCATTCTCCACCCAAATGTGACACCTGCAGTCTGAACCAGATGCTAAAATTTCAGAACTAACCATTATCTAAAAAAATAAAGAAGTTATAAGTGACTTTTTGAAAATTTCAAAATGGGGCCTGCTTTTGCTCGTTTTCGGAAACTGGCACTATTTAGCTCTGTATTCAAGAGCTTCGTCGGCCGTTATTTTCCCATTAAAGATCTAAGAAAATTTCTCACAAACTTTTGAATAAGATAAGGGTTTGTTCTGAAACTTTGGCTTGTGGTTTGGACCAGCACCAGCGGAGAACGAGCGCTCGGCAATGCATAGTTGTTTTCTTTGAAGTAAAGAAAACCTGTCAATTATTCTCTGGGACACCCCGTATGTGCCAGTGGAGAAGTCACATTTATCTTTGACAATGAAAGGGCTTAGTCTGAATACCCACAGTTTGTTTTCCTTTGTGGCGAATTAAGATAGGGGTTTCAGCATATTCAAATGTTCGATCTGCAAGATTGGATTGTAAACATTTTACACGCCACCTCTGATACAACGGTAGGCTGCGTAAATATTTAACGTACGTCATTTGCAGAGGCTATTGTAACACGGATGCTCTATCGGCTGGTAAAACTTTGCTGTGGTTTTTGGATCTTTATTTCGCAACTGGCGGGTTACCTCATTAGCGTCACCGAGCAAAGCCTGTAATTGGCTGGCATTTCAGCTGCAATTGGGGTCAGTAAAAATTTTTGCTGAATAGCTTACATTGTCAGTGTGACAAGGGTATTGCTTATTTCTTTTACGGGTTCAAACGTGGGTACTGCACACCTCAACGCCAATGTTAAACTAATGCGATCATGTAAACGCATCTGTTCCCAGTGCAGTGTGAAAGAGCTGGGGTGACGTAGGGTTCTCAATGTGGGCTTGGGCCTTGGGACTCCAACTCTGTGACATGACGCTCGACCACAGAAGCGGGTTCGGCAATGCGACACTTCGCCATACTCTGGAAGTACAAGTCAAACATCAGTCACATTGAAAACAGTAACAATGTTTGTTCTAATCGCAGCAGTGCTATACGCTGGCGGCTGCCGTCAATGTCCGAAGCGTACGATTTTCAAATGGTCGGTCGCAAAGGAGTTCGATCGCAAAGCGTTCACTCACCAGATAGCTGGACGTGTCCCCCAGAATGTTTTCCCTTCGTGCTGCTGGCTGCTCCGCGACGAGCCAGAGCCAAAGAAACTGTTTCCCGCAATTCCCGTTAACTTTGTTGGCATACCAGGGCTACGTGGTCGATGGGAGCGCCGATTGTTGGGGGCTCCGAGAATGTCAACCCGTAGGTAGAGTACGTGGAACTCGTCTCCGCCCGGTGTGTTTAGCATCCTATTTCGCTCATACATCCAAAGTGGTCCCCACGTGTCAACGATTGACCTTGCAGAAGCCAAAGTGTCACGCTGTCGGATGTCGTGATCCATACTGTTGGTCATAGAAGTTCAGGCAAAGAACATTAGCAAATGCGAGCGTCGCCGTCGTTGCAGCGTTTCAACTCCTGGCTGCCGAAACATCTGTCGAGCGGGATGGTGATCCACTGCGGAACAGGCGTCTGCCACACCCACCTTGGCTGCCGTGACGCCGCCACGATCACGGCCGGCGAAAACGCGACACTCGTACGATGTCATGGGGTGGAAATGGAGGGAGCAGTTTTTTTTGGACGCGGAAGTCACGCCATTTAGAGGCGTGTTCCATACTATTGGCGAGGACACAGGGTGATGCCGGTGCCCCACCTTGCAGGGAACGGCGCCAGAGGACCAGCCATGTCGAAAGCCATCACTACCCTGACCAACGCCGTCATCAAGGGCGCCACTCCCCGGCTGCAGACGTTCGTCAAGTACGCCAAGGTGGAGATGATGCCGCCCTCGCCCAGGGAGCTGCCCGAGGTCATGCGCGGCTTTGGCAACCTGGTCTCCTCGGCCAAGTCGGGCGCCTGGAGGCACCTGACCGTGCGGGAGGCCTCGCTCAACACCCTCGTGGGCCTGGAGGTCATCTTTTGGTTCTTTGTCGGCGAGTGCATAGGCAAGAGGAGCATCGTGGGATACCAGGTCTAGGTGCGGCGCTTGCAGCATGTTTGAATAAAGTGTTTAAATTAGGGCAGAGTTCGCTCCCTGTCTTTTTGGGCGACAAAGTTTTTGAAGGTAGGTTTAACCCTTAGCCGTTTCTATACTAGAGGAACTTTCTGTGGCATTCCATAAGTGAAAAGTGCACTTGTGCAGCTTTCATCTACCCTCAAGCTGTGCAAATGCATGCTTGCCCATAGCATTTGCTTCATTGCCACAGACAGTGTTCTCTAAGTATAGTTCAGGGGTGTGACATCTGCGCCAATTGCGCCATTTTGATACAAACCCAATTTTCTGCGCGTAATTGCACCAAAACGCGAGATCGGTCGAAATTGCGCCACACTGCGCCAAAGTAACTCAAAAACTAAAAACAAATGCGGCGACGCTAGATTTAGCGGAAATGAGAGCTTGGTTGTGTCGCATTCAATCTCGTCGTAGTAAAGTACACGGCACGGGTACAGGGTGGCGCAAGCAACCGCCGGATTTGAAGGTTTCAGCAGTACTAGTACCCTTCTATACCTATGATACGTGGTTTTTCCAGATTTTCTTACTACTTCCCGCTGTCATTAGTGACTGCATGCTAGCGGTGCGCTGTCACGCGGACTCGCTGTCTGGCCGCATGAGGTACGACGCATAGGCTATTAAGATGAGCAAACCTAAGTATTTCCTTAGTTTTTCATTTGTGTCCGTAATCTCGTCAAAATGGGTGGCGCCTTCGCCATGAGTACTTATCACACACGTGCTTCCAGTGCGTGAGCATTGGAATGAATCTGTCATACACCCGTATTTAGCGTTCATGTGGTACTCATAGTTTTTCTACCATTCACTATTTACCTTGTGACTCACTTTTGTGGGGTGTTTTTTTTCTATCTGCACGTGCTTTCTATGACTGTCCGATCGATGTCTGGTTGTAGTAAACAGTGCTTCCCTGTTCATGCTCTCAAATCACCGCTTTAAAAAGTTATGCACTGCAATTGCGCTTTGGTACCAGTTCGTATAAGCTTGAGGTGCCTGCTGCCCACCTAACTTTGCAGTAAGCCTGTTTTCTGTCCTCATCTATGCGCATGAAACTCGCGTTTGCCTTTTCCGTTGTTTTTTCTTTTATATTTTATCTCTGTGCATATCGGCACTGATGACTTATTGGAACCAGGGTGGACAAAAATAACGATTAAAAAAGAAAAATCTGATTCATGTGATTTATATAAGATGTTTTATGATTTAAATTGCTGATAAGCTGCTCTAACATTTTCTGATTTTAATCTATTCCAAACTGTGAGACGTTTGTGCTTCGAAGTTGCTCCAAAATGCATAAACTGCTGCTCCAAAACGAAAATTTTTGCTCCTAAGCGTCTCCAAAATCCAGATTTTTCTGCTCCAAAAATTGCTCCAAAACTGGTTTCACCTGTCTCACCCCTGATAGTTCTTGGGAATTTTTATCCCTCGACTGCTTAATTGTTGTCTTCAAAATCAAATGGCTAGCCACAAATGAAATCCCACCGAACTTTTAAAGAAGTCAGTGCTGCCATCTGTTTGCTGGAGCCGCAAACGAAGTCATGAGCGAGCGTTCATTGTCCAAAATGGTAGAGTGTGAACCAGAGAAAGCAGAATGGTTTGAGTGTAGGCTCCTCATTGAAGAGCTAAACTTGTCCGTAACGATTGAGGGGTCAGCGAGCGAAAGAAGTCTCGTTTCTTTTACAGCATTGTGTGTCTTCAGTAGTGTGTGGTGGAAATCAGATGACCATGCTCTTTCTGATGGAGCGAGTTACCAAATTCGTTATCAAGGCAAAATGCAGGGTGTCCTGTAAAAAACCTTAGCAGTGGTTGCTCACTCCACAAATGTACCACGCACCAGCGTTTGCTCAGTTTATGTTGAAATGTAGCATTGGCAGTCTGAACCGGGTGCCAAGGTTTCAGAACTTGATGTTACCTAATTCAAAGGTTATGAGTGATGTTCAGAAATTTTAATTGATCAAATGGGGCCGTTTCCGGTAGCCGAAATCATTCATCTCTATGCATTCGTGGGCTTTGTTGACCGCAAATTTCTCAGTAAAAATATTTTTGCAGACCTGCATGCTTGGGTTTGACAGCACGATTGCAGTGCCAGGTCCTCCCTTGTAGTGTGGATGTCTTGACGTTCGTTATTCTGTGCATCCTCCTTTCACTTTCGAAGATGCGGTGTCGCAGTTTCGGGGGGGAGGGGGGGGCGGACGGCTTTTTTTTCTGCTTTGTCGAAAGTGTCTCATATGGTATTTTGTGCCGCAAAGAAAATTGTGAGAATGGTTGCAATCGTGAATGCCATTTGTTACCTCGAAAAATGCAGTTTGCAAAAGAAAGAAACAAATTGACCGCATCTCCACGTGGTGAATGATGTTGATCAGGGCGAAGCTCTGGTGGTGCTTGTGTGCGTAGACGCTGAGCCGCAGCATGCCGGGCCTTTCGTTCATTTTCATCCATGTCAGAAAGAGAATGTGTGGTATGGAACGTGGTTATATACGCATTTGAGCATTTGACCGCAGCGCCCTCTCGTCTATAAACTTTGAGCCAATGCATGCAAAGTTTAACGCGATTATATACGCATTTGATTGCAGCGCCCCCTCCTGTATAGACGTTGAGCGGCTACACGCAACGTTCACCTATGACATCCCCAGCTCTTGAGTTACTACCACATCTCGGAGCCCCTACTCGTCCCGCAGTCGTGGCCGAGTGGTTAAGGCGACGGACTAGAAATCCGTGGGGTCTCCCCGCACAGGTTCGAATCCTGTCGACTGCGCAAAGAAATTCTTTTTTTTGCTTCATAATTTTTTTTCATCATTTTTTTTGTTTGTTTCTACACGAGCACGTGAGCTCACGAGCAGGAGCAGGAGCACCGGACGCCGGACACTGGACGGACATACGGACATGGCTAGCCCCTAAAGGTGTATCCACACGACGGACCAAATTGCTGCTTTGGTCCGCGGGCCGCGCATCACGTGATCTTACGTCACCGGTTTTCGAGGTCCGCCGGCGGTCCGCGGCCCGCGCTTCTGAGAAATGCCAAGCGACTTTTCTCGCCCGGACCTTGGCGGCGGACCGCGGCGTTTTTAGTATAATTGAAGCGCTAAGTCTGGCAACAAGCTGGCTGTTGACCGCCAACTGTTGAAGACGAAGAAGACGAACCTTTTGTTGTGCGACGAAAAGAGTTGACTATGCAGACCAAGATCTTTCCTGCACATCCAGGGCTTCATCCAGCATGCCCTTTTCGGTTCACTTAAGTCCTCCTCGTCCTCAATAGTCAACGCCAGGGCCACCGCGGCCAAACGTCTCTTTCGTTCAACCTCATCTTGGCTCCTTACAAATAGCCTCAAAGCAGCTCGCTGCATGCGTTTGGTGGAGCTGTGAGGTCGAGGGTTAGACCGGCCCGTTCGCTCTGTCGTCTGCTCTTTTGGTCCGCCGTGTGGATGCTCATTGCAGCCGGGCGGCCCGCGGGCCGCGCATCACGTGATCAATCGGTCCGCGGCCCGGTCCGTCGTGTGGATACACCTTAAAGGGACAATGAAGGCGATTTAATTTAATTTTTTTAAATTGTGTTTTTAGGCTTCTTGGGAACCTGGCATACTGCCTAAATTTTTATAGACATTTGTGACGCATATTTCTATACCTACGAAAGAACTGAAGAAACCGAAACTCAACTATCTGCGTTTCTCGTTGTTGGGCCTCCGAAAACGGAGGTGACGTACGGAGTGACGTCACATGTGAATTGTCGGTACCGGTAGCATTTAGGGCGTCGAGACTCTGGTTACCGCGGTGGGTTATAGCAGCGCGGTGGCACGGTCGTTTCGCCGAATTTGTCAACATGGACGGCAATGCCGCTCTCGCGAGCGAGTTCGAGCTTCCGTTCAGTAACCGAACACCAACGGGACGGGAGTACGTGCGTGGCGGCCTCTGCTATCACCCGACGGAGACCGCACAGCCGGCAACGAGCGGCCCGCATGCCGAAGGACGGACGCGGGGAGATGCCGAGGGGAAAGCGGCAGCGCTCTGGCCGTTCTGGCCGTCACAAGCGGCGCGTCAGCGACCAATCGCTGACGCGCCGCTTGTGACGTTGCGCTTCTTGGCCCCGCATCGGTCACGCGAGCTCCGCTTCTCCTTGCTTCTCCCGCAACTCTCGGGGCGTCGCCCCAGTCGATCCCGGTGCAAATATTACCGCGACTGTTTTATTGATTTGCGCGGCACACAAGCGCCGGTTTCGGCTGAAATTTGGGCAACGTGGCCTGAGACGTGCCTGGAACCCAGTTCAATCGCCAAAAAGATGTCCTAACTTGCCTTCATTGTCCCTTTAAGGAGCTTCGACCCTAAAAACAGCAAATCTCTCTTTGCT
>JAZHYW010049395.1:0-14339 GCA_037355805.1 Ixodes ricinus | reverse complement strand
TTTTTTGTCATGTCTATTGTAGAACAAACACTTAGAATTGCTGGCTTACAATCTTGTGATTTGTAAAGCAATATAGTTCTGTACAAGACGTAACTTAATTTTCTGCCTTTGGGATAGGAGCAATATTTTCCTAGAATTAATACAAATCACTTAGGTTTTTTGTACGAGCTACGGCACAAAGGAGAACGAGTCGATACTTCGGCTCATGATTTATTGCTCAAGAACTGAGGGGCGTTAGTTTTTTTTGGGTCCAACATGCATGTGTTTCTTATTGGCTGCAGTGCTGTTTCTGTATACTATGCTCTTTTTTTGTTGTCCAAGCTAATGTACAAGTGACAATTCTAGTGTACAACTGTTAAGTTTTTGAATATTTAAAAAAGAAATTTTGTAGGTAGAAGAACAAATCAATGAATTCCTTAGAAACCTGACAGCAAGCACTTTCAAAAGACGAATCGTTTGAAATTTTCCTATCTGTCAAATAAATGGCAAAACTATATTGATCGCAGTTAGCAGAAATACGGGAGTGCATGGCATCAGATACTATTGAGCACTCTCGACCTAATGCTCCACTGTGTGAGCGCCTCTGCAACACGTCTGCATAGTGGCCACGTTGCGAAACTTATTGCGAAACTTCCGAGTACTGTCAGTGCTTGGTGCAAAATCAAATCTAATAGTATGTTTTTTGAGGCGATTATTTTGAGGCGATTTTTGAGGCGATTATTTTGAGGCGACTGTGTGGCGCCTCTGCAACACGTTCCGCAATGCTGCAGGGCACGCCTGGCCGTTGGATTGCTCTGATAGTACCTAATGAAACGCACTCCTGTGTTCCCGCTAACTGTCCTTGTACCTTTTAATTCTGAGAAACATTGCTAATGTGACTTGTAATCTTGTGGTGGAACTGCATACTATATCAGTCTGAGCATCATCTTTTATAAATATGAAAATGAATTCAAAATAAATATGTTGTGGCGGACTGCTTATGAGAAGATTCTGTAAATGTCTACATATTAATGTTGCCTTTTTTTTTTTTTCAATGCTACAAAGAAGTTGTTTAGCCTAAATCATGATGAATTTGTTTCTACCTTTGGCAAAACTTGCGTATTGAGCCTTTCTTTACCATTCGCTGCCAGAAGGTATACATACAATAATGTATCGTATTACAATAGTGAGTCATGATGTCAGTACTCCTTGCCAGCTTTAATTAAATTCACTGGCCTGAAGTGCCATGAACACATGTGCCAATTGTACCGCATGTCTTGTTTTGTTCAGACTCTGTTTTACCTAATCAAGAAAGGGACAAGAGTTGGCTATATCTTTATTTTTTGATGATATGACTGCACTCCTTATCACATTTTGCACATGGCCTGGTCGAGCATGTAGAGTTTCTATCGCCCTTGTAAAATACGGAATCTTGCTTATAACAGTTTCGGGAGTGTTATCCGAGTTCTCATTTAAATCCTAAACACTTATGAAATTCTTTCGTTGATCATTGCTCTATAACAATTTCTTCTGAAGAAATTAATAATGTGATAGCTGCCTCGATCCTGTGTATACGCCGATCATAACAGTTAACTTCTCATGGCTGAATGTGTGGCAGCTGCTATAAAGAGTCTGCTTCAGATGCGTGATGCACAAGTGACTTTGTCAGCTTTATTTCTTTGTCAATGGGTACGATCTGGCTTTTATATTAATTGAATTATATACACCTTTTCAAAAAATGCTCGTAGGCCGCCGCCATGTTGCTGATGCTGATGCGGCTGGTGCGACTCTCGCACCCTCTAGCAGCTAGAAATTTTCTGCCACTCTCTGACTGTGAAAACCCGCTCAGCGCGATTCTCTACCTATGTTTTGCAGTTTTGCATTGGACGTTTTTTGTCCTCTCTTGAAAGTATCCACTTAATTTTTTAGATGCATGCTGCGTACCCTTTTGTCTTATCTTCCACTGTGAGGCCTCAAGCCAAATTATTCTCCTTGCGGGAGACTTTAATTTGCCTGACTTAGAGTGGAGGGATGGCACTTGTGTATGCACGATTGGTAGCCGAATTAATCTTGAAATGAAAAACATTGTGGATACGTTTGGGCTTCAGCAGTATGTGAGTGAACCAACAAGAAATAATAACATTTTAGACCTCTTGTTTTGTAGCTCTCCCTATCTTATTAACACCGTTAATATTATCCCTGGTATCAGTGACCATCACGCTGTTGTAGCAAATATCCAAACTGAAATCAACCGAGCAAATTCATGCGAATCAAGGAAAGTCTTTTTCTTTGAGAAGGGCAATTACTCTGGTTTTTCTGAAGAGCTTCTTGACCGCCTTCCCGTATTTGAGTGTCTTTCTGAGGAGTATGATGTCCATAATTTATGGGATGTTTTCAAAAAAATGTTGCTTCAATTAACGGATAAATATGTTCCTTGCATAGATTCTAGAAAGCTAAAAAAACGAAGAAAACCATGGGTAACTTCAAGTACTCTTAGGATAATTAAAAAGCGAAGGAGAGCATTTGATAGATATAAGAAGACCAAAAGTAGCAATCACCTTGAAAAATTGGCTGAGCTTACGCGTGAATATAAAAGGAGCATAAAGGGTGCTAAGGAACAATATCTTAATACACTCAATGACAGGATAAAAACCAACCCCAAGCTTTTCTGGAAGTATTTAAAGGGATGTGGATCGGACACAGTTGGAATAAGTGAAATTACATATAATCAACAGACAGTTTCGGATGATACAGAAAAAGCAACGTGCTTAAATAATTACTTTCGGTCTGTCTTTTTGCCCAAACACAACTATGTTAACCCATCTACTGTTAGTACGGTGGAATTAATGCAGCCAGTTGAGCTTAGCATGAGTGGTATTGAGAAGGCGTTAAAAAACATAGATGAGACAAAAGCAACTGGACCGGATGGCATTTCTCCGCGCGTACTAAAGCGATGTGCTTACCCAATTTCGGTTTACCTTTATTTAATTTTTTCCAAGTCACTGGACATAGGACTTTTGCCAGATGACTGGAAGGTAGCTCATGTCGTCCCTATCCATAAGGGGGGGGCCAAAAAAAGATGTCGTAAATTATAGGCCCATTTCATTAACTTCCGTCTCATGCAAAGTCATCGAACATATTTTATATTCAGAGGTAATCGGTCATATGATAAGAAACAACTTACTGATTAAAGAACAACATGGTTTTCGTAAGGGGTTTTCTTGTACTACGCAACTTGTTGAATTTTATCATGACCTTGCATCTGATGTCGACGAGGGAGGGCAAATAGATTGTATATTTTTGGATTTTCGAAAAGCGTTTGACACGGTCTCACACTCACTTCTTCTCAACAAACTAAGAATGTTAAATCTAGACTCGGCTGTGCTTAGATGGATAGAAAATTACTTGTTCCAGCGTCGTCAATGTGTAGTACTGAATGGCAAGAAATCCGATTACGTTGATGTAACATCAGGAGTTCCACAGGGCTCTGTCCTGGGTCCACTTTTGTTTTTAATTTATATTAATGATATTTCTGTTGGAATTTCCTCTTGTATCCGACTGTTTGCTGATGATTGTGTAGTGTATAGAAAGATTAAGAGTTCAGATGATGTCGCCCAGTTGCAAGTAGACCTTGATCGTATTCACAGTTGGTGCTCTACGTGGAAAATGAATTTAAATCACAAAAAGTGTGTTAACCTTTGTTTTACAAAGAAAAGGAAACAAATTGAATCTCAGTATTTTATAAATAATAACCCTATAACCAAGGAACTTACGTACAAATACTTAGGTGTCATATTGTCATCTGACTGTTCATGGAATGCCCACATAGAAGAAGTAGTCTTAAAAGCTGGCAGGGCAATGAATTTTATCCAACGTAACTTAAAATGCTCACAACCTAACTTAAAGACAACTGCTTACTTAACATGTGTTAGACCCATTTTAGAGTATGCATGTGCTGTCTGGGACCCAGCCCAAAAAACGTTGATTGATAAGCTGGAGAAAATACAAAACAGGGCGGCTAGGTTTGTTCTTGGACGATACGGGAGGAAAGAAAGCTGTACAGAAATGAAAAAAATGTTAAACTGGGAACCACTTTCCGTACGTCGGGAAAAACTGCGACTAAAATTTTTATACTCAATAATTAAAAATAAAACAGGAATAAATAGCGAGACTTACTTAAAAGAACCCTATTATGTTTCTAGTCGTAATGATCATAGTCTTAAAATTAGAGAGTACCGCGCTAGGACATGCATGTTTGCAAACTCCTTTTTTGTACGAACAATTGCACAGTGGAATCGGCTGTCTGAAGAGCAAGTGTGCTGTTTCAATGAAGACGTGTTCTTTTCATCCTTGTAACCCCCCTGCTGTAACGCCCTCGGGCACTGCGGGGTAATCATTGAATAAAGAATAAAGAAATGGGGCTGATAAGTGCCTGCCATTCAAGCGTTTCTGCTCGACATTCACGGGAAACGAAGGTAAGGAGGGTGTCGAACGGCCCTCGACGTGGTTTTGCAAACAATGACAACAGTTCTCCGCCCTCCCAAAGATAATCTGCATAGAGTCGTTCTCAGTCATCTCCAAAAATAGTGTCCCGCGTTGGGGAGGGAAATCGGTCAGTCGTGTCCGTTTCTTTGCCTTGATGCTGGTGTGAAAAAAAAGGAAGCTCTCCTTAAAATGTGCCCCAAAACGAAGTCATCTTGGATTCCGTCCTGCTGTCAAGCTGTGACTGTCGTTGACTGTGACTGTTATTTGACATCTTTCTCAAATAAATTATTTTCAGATAACGCTGCGTCGTGTGGTACGTACAATATATTGTCTAAATGTTAACACTTGCTAAATTGTATGTCTGTGTCCTATCCATCGGTAAACACGTTATTTGTGAGCGTGAAAGAGGCATGCCTTTTGGCTATCTTCTGTCGTAAATTATTTTCGGCAGCTAAGTGCTTTCTCCTTTGTCACGCGGCTAATCGTGCGACGCCGTCAAAACTTACCGTAAGAAAACAATACGACAACTAATATTTCAGTCGCATTCGTTCTATCGTGCGCGTACCAAACAAAAATAATTAACAAATATATATATATTTTTTTTTAAATTGGTACAATGGTTTTTCAATGTTTTCGGCAAAGTACATACACCATGAAACGCACAATACTGCGGGAAAAGCGGAGAATTCAGCTGCCAGCAGTGTTTTAAACCGCGCCTATCGAAATCACAGTCCACCTGGTTAGGGTTAGCTTGGACGCCGGTGAGGGTCTAGCCTCAAACCCAGTGACTGGGCTCGAAAACGGTTTGCTGCCCCTGGGGTCGAGTGTTTCTTGGAAAGGTGTATAGACCGTTTTACTGAAAGAGGGCGGGAGAGAAAAGGGGAAAGGGCTACATGCACTTTCTCCCCTCGCTAGGTTGGTAGATAGAATGAAAGTCTCGGATGAGAGTCTTCGCCGGTGTTGGGTGTCCGCAGTGCCCAAACTCGGACAGTATTCAATGCTTTCTGTCGTTATTCGTGCACCCTATCGCCGAGCAATGGTGTCCCAATACCCGGGGGACTGTCGCTATCGAAGGCTGTGGCTCTAATGAAGTTCGCGAGTTTAAAACGGAGAAGAAGGCGCGAAGCGGAGTTCGGGCACTGCATACACCCAACGCCGACAAAGCTTCTCATCCGGGACTTTCACTCTTTCTAACCACTCTATGAACGACCCAGTGAGGGGGAAAGCGCCGGTAGTCCTTTCTCTTTTCTCTCTCACTCTCGAAATGGCGCTGCCCACAATAAAAGTCGGTTTCCTTTTTATTTTAACCGTTTTAACAAAGGCTAGTGCTGGAAAGTACTTCTAGCGGCTCAAAACTGAAGACGGCCCACTGACGAGAAAAACACTAACATTCAATCCTTACTAATTATTAATGGCATTGGTTTGGAGAACGATAGACCATGAACTACACTTGCACAATGAAAGTTGCATTATTTTATTTCTTCATGTCTCAGGGTTTAGATTGCTATGTTGATTTTCATTGCTATTTACATTTAAAATAAACGGAAATGATCGGTGAAAGCAAAATATAATCAAAACTAATTCCGTACAAAAAAAGAAAAATAACGTATCAAATCAAGTTTCGGTTTCACTGTGAAGAAAATATAGCACTGTTACTTAGTTTTGGTTATATAACCACGCATGAAGTTACTAAAATTAAATTTTTAAACTTACTAAGTTCATGTTTTGCAGAATACAAAAAAAAAATTCTTTCTTTTAAACGAGGTTGCTTGCTTTGTGGCGCCATCACGCTTGAGGGCTTTTTGTTAGTCTACTGCAAGGCCTGTACCATTGCCTGTACGCACCGCATTGCCCTTTGCGAAGGACGAAAGAACGGATTTGCGGTGATTGTGGTAAGTTTTTCTTTATTTCCTCAAATATGCTAAGCAAACCGACGGACTTAAAACATTGGGTTCAGAAATGCACATATCAAAGTACTCGGATTATCAAACAGGTCACTGTCTCCCTTAATTACGTTGGAAACGCCTCGGGGGCCTTACCGCTGCATGGTCGCGAAAAACCGCCCTTGAATCTAGCTTGATCCAACAAATAAATAACAAATAAATAAATTTTCCATGACACTGCATGGTTGAGGATCGTTAATTCAGACTGTGTTCTTCATTTAGGCACTAATACAAAATTCATAGCAAAGGGGGACAATCCTCTGTCTGGTTCCTCTCAGTATGAATAGTCGCCAGGTAGTTAAAGATGACTTCTGACTCTGATATCTCTAGAAAAGTTTTGACATCGGTGTTCGGTATTGCACCGTTAGATCGCCAAAGTAATGCCTTTACTCTGCCATTGCCGGTGGGGTACGTTAATGCATAAAGCGAAAATAATTTCGGAGCTTGATAATGTCACGGTGGTCGTGTGGTACTTTTGTACCTAAACAAGTTAGTCTCCCATGTTCACACCACAACACAAATAGTTTTATAGTTCTACGAGCACAGGAGCAAGGTCATCCAGCAACGGTCCAAAGGGGCTTTTTGGTTGACCCCCAATGGTGACATTGACCCTGAGACTAGAGGGGTGAAATTACTTGCATGAATTTCGTCCTCTCGTCGTTTACATTTACACCTTGAAACGGGGGGGGGGGGGGGGGGTAGGGTAGGGTAGGGTAGGGGTAGGGGGGTAGGGGGGGGTAGGGGTAGTAAGAAAAGGACAACACACAACTTGATCTTCATGCTCTGTTGTTTATGTTTTATTTTTGTGTCATTTCACGACCCCTGCATGTCCTATCTATCTGTATGCTTCATGAGGCCTCTGCCAAGGCATTCATGCACGTTTAGAATTTTTCGGATAAAATCATACAGCAATCGATAAAATTATACATTTGACAGAATTATCTAGTGTTTTGCATTGGACAAGAGGTATTTTTTGTGGTGTCAGGGGTCCTCCACACACAGAACCAGTTGTATTCTGCATAGATGGCATCAGTACAGCTCCTGCAATTGCTAGAAAGGATTATGAAAAAAGCACTTTTGTGATCAAGGCAGTCTTGAGCGTTAAGATTGCTGTATGAAATCTGACTCGTGCCCTGTGCCATGGAAGCCAAGCTTAATTGTACTGCGTCAGTGTCCTCTGAAAGGTCTTGCTGAGCATATGACTGTGACAGAATCACTGTACACACTGGTACATATTCGCAACTCCAGCAAAACAAACGACACCTAGTGGAAAAACACAGAATTGAACGAAACTGGACCTTTCACAACGTTTGCTTGTCCCTTGCGGTTTTTGTGATTGTATGTTGTCGGCAATTTGCACAATGAAACAGTTGTTCTGTTACTTCTGTGTTGTCACTGTCATATAAGCGCGTTGCCCATGTCGCTTTGAACGCAACCTATGCTACCGTGTGACCCAGACATTGCGTGTTTATCGGCACTCATCGGCACCGCAGTCCTTGCATCGCTTCCCCGAAGAAGGTCGAGCCTCTGAAAGCCCACTTATACCAACTCATCATCGCAGGTCTGAAACATAGTGAGTAAAAATCTGGGCAAACCGTTTTGAGTCCAATGCTTGCCCAAAATCCCAAGCGTTGTGCGTTGAGCTGAAGCATGGCACGGCACGACCCGTCCAATACCACCACATTTTACTGATAGTGGCAATACCTATAGGTCGCTGGATTCGCGAATACTTTTTTTTGCACGTCTGAAGAAGTTCAGAGTGCGAGATTGTGCCTTTCTCTACTTCGTTTCACCATAAGTTGTCTAAGTGCAAAAGCTACGGTCCCAACAAGCCAGTTGACGTCGGTGTGAGGCACAGGGGAATTCACCAGGACTTAGTCCTGATGAATTCCTCTTGTGGAGAACCGTCACATGCATCACTACGTTGATGGGCTCGGAGGAGCTCAGCACCCAATCTTAACCAAGTTACGCTCTAATAAAGTACAAAGAGTTGCATCCTTACGCTCGCAAACTCCTGAGAGGCGTAAACAAACTACAACGACTTCCAAAAAACATTTACGGGGTTTTTCTGACCGCAAAAATAAACTGCATCGCCAAACGCTCATTCTCCACCCAAATGTGACACTAGCAGTCTGAACCAGGTGCTGAAATTTCAGAACTAACCGTTGTCTAAAAAACAAGTTATAGATGACTTTCTGAAAATTTCGATATAAAAATGGGGCCCGTTTTTGCTCGTTTTAGGAAGCTGGCACCATCTAGCTTTGTATTCAAGAGCTTCGTCGGCCGCCATTTTCCCATTGAAGATCTAAGAAAATTATTCACAACTTTTGAATAAGATAAGGGTTCGTTCTAAAACTTTGGCTTGTGGTTTGGACCAGCACCAGCAGAGAACGAGCGCTCGGCAATGCGTAGTTGTTTTCTTTGGAGTGAAGAAAACCTGTCAATTATTTTTTGGGACACCCCGTATGTGCCAGTGGAGAAGTCACATTTATTTTTGACAATGAAAGGGCTTAGTCTGAATACCCACAGTTTTTTTTTCTTTTGTGGCAAATTAAGGTAGGGGTTTCAGCATATTCAAATGTTCGATCTGCAAGATTGGACTGTAAACATTTTACACGCCACCTCTGACACAACGGTAGGCTGCGTAAATATGTTGCCGTACGTCCTTTGCAGAGGCTATTGTAACACGGGTGCTCTATCGGCAGGTAAAACCTTGCTGTTGTTTTTGGATCTTTATTTCACAACTGGCGGCTTACCTTATTAGTGTCACCGAGCAAAGCCTGTAATTGGCTGGCATTTCAGCTGCAATTGGGCTCAGTAAAAAGTTCTTGCTGAATAGCTTACATTGTAAGTGTGACAAGGGCATTGCTTATTTGTTTTATGGGTTCAAACGTGGGTACTGACACCTCAACGCCAATGTTAAACTAATGCGATCATGTAAGCGCATCTGTTCCCAGTGCAGTGTGAAAGAGCCGGGGCGACGTGGGGTTCTCAGTATGGGCTTGGGCCTCTGGACTCCTACTCTGTGACATGACGCTCGACCACAGAGGCGGGTTCGGCAATGCGACGCTTCGCCATGCTCTGGAAGTGCAAGTCAAACACCAGTCTCATAGAAAACAGTACCAATGTTTATTTTAATCGCAGCAGTGCGATTAGAATAAACATAGAATAAATTAGAATAAATTAAAAATTAGAATAAACATAGAGTAAATTAGAATAAACGCTGGCGGCTGCCGTCAATGCCTGAAGTGTACGATTTTCAGATGGTCGGTCGCAAAGGAGCTTGATCGCGAGTGTTCACTAACCAGACAGCTGGACGTGTCCCCTAGAACGTTTCCCTTCATGCTGCTGGCTGCCCTGTGACGAGCCAGAGCTGCTGTGCCGGAAGCCCCGAGCCCAAGAAACTGTGTCCCGCAATTCCCGTTAACTTTGATCGCATACCAGGGCTAAGTGGTCGATGGGAGCGCCTGTTGTTGGGGGCTCCGAAATGTCAACGCGTAGGTACAGTGCGTGGAACACGTCTCCGACCAGTGTGTTTAGCATCCTATTTCACGAATACATCCAAAGTGGTCCCCATGTGGCAACGAATGACCTCGCAGAAGCCAAAGTGTCACGCTGTCGGATGTTGTGATCCATACTGTTGGTCATAGAAGTTCAGGCAAAGAACATGAGCAAATGCGAGCGCCGCCGTCGTTGCAGCGTTTCGACTCCTGGCTGCCAAAACTTCTGTGGAGCGGGTGAGTGATCCGCTGCGGAACAGGCATCTGCGACACTTGCTTCTGCCGCCGTGACGCCACCACGATCACGGCCGGTGAAAATGTGACACTTGTACGATGTCACGGGTGGAAATGGAGGGAGCAGTTTTTTTGGACGCGGAAGTCTTGCCAATTAGAGGCGCGTTCCGTACTATTGGCGAGGACACAGGGTGATGCCGGCGCCCCACCTTGCAGGGAACGGCTCCAGAGGACCAGCCATGTCGAAAGCCATCACTACCCTGACCAACGCCGTCATCAAGGGTGCCACTCCCCGGTTGCAGACGTTTGTCAAGTATGCCAAGGTGGAGATGATGCCGCCCTCGCCCAGAGAGCTGCCCGAGGTCATGCGCGGCTTTGGCAACCTGGTCTCCTCGGCCAAGTCGGGCGCCTGGAAACACCTGACCGTGCGGGAGGCCTCGCTCAACACCCTCGTGGGCCTGGAGGTCATCTTCTGGTTCTTTGTCGGCGAGTGCATAGGCAAGAGGAGCATTGTGGGATACCAGGTCTAGGTGCGGAACTCTCAGCATGTTCGAATAAAGTGTGTAAGTTAGAACAGAGTTTGCTCCCTGTCTTTTTGCGGCGACACAGTTTTTGAAGGTATGTTTAACCCCATAACCGTTTCTATACTATAGGAACTTTCTGTGGCAGTCCGTAAGTGAAAAGTATGCTTGTGCAGCTTTCATTTGCCCTCAAGCTGTGGAAATGCATGGTTGCCCATAGCGTTCGCTTCATTGCCACAGACAGTGTCCCCTAAGTATAGTTCAGGGGTGTGACATCTGCGCCAATTGCGCCATTTTGATACAAACCCAATTTTCTGCACCTAGTTGCGCCAAAAACGTGAAATCGGTCGAAATTGCACCACACTGCGCCAAAGTAACTAAAAAACTAAAAATAAACAAAGTTTGCGGCGATGCTAGATTTAGCGGGAAACGAGAGCTTGGTGGGCAACATTCAACCTCGTCGTAGTAAAGTACACGGCACAGGTACAGGGTGGTGCAAGCAACTGCTGGATTTGAAGATTTCAGCTGTAGTACCCTCCTATACCTATGATACGTGGTTTTTTCCCGATTTTCCTACTATTTTCCGCTTTCATTTGTGACTGCATGCTAACAATGTGCTGTCACGCGGTCCCGCTGTCTGGTCGCGGGAGGTACGACGCACAGGCTATCGAGATGAGCAAACCTAAGTATTTCTTTCGTTTTGAGAGTAAACCTTTTCTTAAAAGTGCTATTGAGCGCCTCCATTGTGTAATTGTTCATTCGTGTCCGTAATCTCATCAAAATGGACGGCGCCTTTGCCGTGAGTACTTATCACACACGTGCTTCCAGTGCGTGAGCTATCGAATGAATCGGTCACACCAGGCACGTAGCCAGGATTTTGGTTTGGGGGGGGGGGGGGGGCGCCGCCCATGACAAAATGCTGTATGAAGGGGAGGGGGGAGAGGAGGGCCCCAGCGAAAGGGAAGATTTCGGGGGGGGAAGTCCGGGCCCCATGGGCCTCCCCCTGGTTACGTGCCTGGGTCACACTCCTGTATTTAGCATGCATGTGGTGCTCATAGTTTTTCTACCAATTCCCTATTTACTTTGTGACTCACGTTTGTGGGGTGTTTTTTATCTGCATGTGCTGTCTATGAGCGTCCGATCAATGTCTGGTTGTAGTAAACAGTGCTTCCCTGTTCATACTCTCGAATAACCGCTTTAAAAAGTTTTGCACTATAATTGCGCTTTGGCACCAGTTCGTATAAACTTGAGATACCTGGTGCCCACCTAACTTTGCAGCAAGCCTGTGGCTTCCTGTCCTCAGCTATGCGCATGAAAGCTCGCATTTGCCTTTCCCGTTTTTTTTCTTTTCTTTTATATTTGATCTTGGTGCGTATCGGCGCTGATGACTTATTGGAACCAGGGTAAGCAAAAATAACGATTAAAAAAGAAAAATCTGATTGTGATTTGTATCAGATTTTTTATGATGTAAATTGCTGATAAGCTGCTCTAACATTTTCTGCTCCTAATCTGCTCCAAACTCTGAGACTTTCGTGCTTCGAACTTGCTCCAAAATGCATAAACTGCTGCTAAAAACGAGAATTTAGTGCTCCTAAGCTGCTTCAAAATCCAGATTTTTCTGCTCCAAACCGGTTTCACCTGTCCCACCCTGATAGTTCTTGGGAATTTCTGTCCCTCGACTGCTTAATTGTTGTCTTCGAAATCAAACGGCTAGCACGCAAAGGAAATCCCACCAAACTTCTAAAGAAGTCAGTGCTGCCATCTGTTTGCAGAGCCGCAAACTAAGCCATGAGCGAGCGTTCATTGTCCAAAATGGTGGAGTGTGTGAACCGGAGAAAGCAGACAAGCTATACTCGTTCTGAATGGTTTGGGTGTTGACTCCACATTGACGAGCTAGGCTCTTCCGTGAACAATTGAGGGGCCAGTGAGTGAGAGTAGTCTCGTTTCTTCTACGGCATTGTCTGTCTTGAGTAGTGTGTGGTGGAAATCAGATGACCATGCTCTTTCTGATGGAGCGAATTACCAAATTCGTTATCAAGGCAAAATGCAGGGTGTCCTGTAAAAAAAACTTAGCAGTGGTTGTTCACAAAGGTACCACGCACCATGCGATTGCTCAGTCTATGCTGAAATGTAGCATTGGCAGTCTGAACCCAGGTGCCAAGGTTCCAGAACTTGACGTTACCAGGGTGTCTAGCAACCGGGAAAATCGGGCATTGTCAGGGAAATTTTAATTACTCGGAAAAATCAGGGAATTGTCGGATATTTTCAAAAAGTGAGCCCTGTCGGGGAAAATGAGCCGGAAACGCCATCGAGTTCCCTGTGCACAGGCTCGACGGCTTGGGGTCAGGAAAATAAGCAATAAATTCTGCTTAGAGCGGAGCGTGGGCTTTGCTTGCCCGATGTAGGAGTATGCTACCCGACTCAAATGGAAGAGTCGACAAATCCAGTTCAAGCCCTTGGATTGAATTTAATTGGATTGAGGGAACGACACTAGGCGTAGATTCAGTTAGAGCTACCAGATTTAGTAACAAATGGGAAAGTCGCAGACCCCAATTTAACTCCAAACCTTAAGTCAAGTGTGCATCTGGTGGCCATGCGTCCATGCTGCCGTTCGGTTATTGACGTGTGTGGTTGAGCGTCGTTCTCATGTTGCCGAAAGTGGCGTCTTCACTGATGATGTCGGCGGCAAGAAAATGCTTGTTTCTCCATGGTGGACAAACCCGAATACTTTGGAATACTCTGTTGCTTTAAGCCCGTGCAAAATGATCCTCACAGTGCTCAATGTTCACGTGCTCTTGTGTTGAAATGGTCTTATATACTTGGCCGCTCTACAGTGGTCAGAGAATTTCACCTGAAATTGTCAGGGAAAACCTGGAATAGTCAGGAATTTCAAAATACTAATTTGCTAGACACCCTGGTTACTTAATTCAAAGGTTATGATTGATATTCAGAAATTTTAATTGATCAAATGGGGCCGTTTCCAGTAGCTGATGTCATTCATCTCTGTGCATTCGTGGGCTTTGTTAACCTCAAATTTCTAGACCGGCATGCTTGGGTTTGACAGCACGATTGCAGTGCCAGTGCCCTTGTGGTGTGGAGGTCTCGACGTTCGTTATTAATGCAAAAGCATTACTGTCTCGTGGAGGGAGCTGACGTTATCAGTCTGAAGCGCGAAAACGGCACATAGTTTCCTTCGGTTCCATTGGCTGACACATGTTGACGGGGCTCCCGTTGACCACTGCGCTCGTCAGTTTCCACGACCGCTCTCCCCATGGTGCTGCGTGTCCATCGGCGAGGAGCATCCAAGGTCACCAGGGGAGCACACGCGCTGTCCGGCGACGAAAAGTATGCAGCAGACGAAAAGGGAGCGGACGAGGCGGCTTGCATGCTTTCGGCATTCACAAGTCATAAGGAATGCTTTTCTTTGCATCCTCCTCTCACTTTCGAAGATGCGGTGTTGCAGTCTCGGGGGAGGGGGGAGAAAGGGAGGAGGAGGATGCCTTCTTTTTTGCTTTGTCAGAAGTGTCTCATGTGGTATTTGGTGCCGAAAAAGAAAACTATGAGAATGGTTGCAATCGTGAATGGGCATTTGTTACCTCCAAAAACTGCAGTTTGCAAAAGAAAATAAAAAAACAAATCTCTCTTCGCTTCCCTTAGGACTGAAGCATGCAAGTCAA
>JAZHYW010049391.1:0-14447 GCA_037355805.1 Ixodes ricinus | reverse complement strand
TCACCAGAAAGGCGGAAGGGAGAGAACAAACAGATCAAACCGATAACATACGGCATCACCCACGCCCCCGCACCGTCGCAGGAACCTGCCACACTTTCATTTAGAAATGAACTGCAGCAAGGCATGTAGTTGGGCTAGTTGGTGGTACATACTGTTATGTACCTCAACTAGCACCATAACAGTATGTACCACCAACTAGCCCAACAACATGCCTTGCTGCAGTTCATTTCAAATGAAAGTGTAGCAGGTTCGTGTGACGGTGCGTGGGCGTGGCTGATGCCGTATGTTATTGGTTTAACAGTATGTACCACCAACTAGCCCAACTACATGCCTTGCTGCAGTTCATTTCTCTTACATCGGGCCCTTTTCTGTGTTCTTTAAACAGTATGTATCACCAACTAGCCCAACTACATGCCTTGCTGCAGTTCATTTCTCTTACATCGGTCCCTTTTCTGTGTTCTTCAAAAAACAGTATGTACCACCAACTCGCCCAACTACATGCCTTGCTGCAGTTCATTTCTCTTACCTCGGTCCCTTTTCTGTGTTCTTCAAAAAACAGTATGTACCACCAACTCGCCCAACTACATGCCTTGCTGAGGAAGTCGCACTTTTGAATCCTGACGATCTGCAGTAGTGGCCCTAGTGACCCCACTTGGCTGCTGCCATGTACAATTTTGACCACTAGACACGTGACCATACCAAATTCGGAGGCTTTTACGCAAAATTGAGAAGATTTGTATTGCGACCGCTGTAAAAGAAAAAAAACATGATAATTTATTTTTTCGATACTGTTACTCCCACGGATCAGTGTCTAGCTCTGATAAAACCACAAAATACAGCACCGCGGCTGACGGCATCCAGCGGAGGAGGCATTGCGAAGCTGGCCAAGTTTTTGTCGTAAAATCACAATTTGGACTTAAAACAAACGAAACATACCTTATCTCGCCGGTTCTGTTATTAAAGATCAATAAGCAATTATTTGTGCGCGGTACTTCGTTCAAATCTAGACGTAAAACTATAAGGTCACGTGTCTAGTGGTCAAAAATGTGCAACATGGCGGCGGCCAATTGGGAGTCACTTTCAGCTGCCAGTTCATCGCTCTAAGGCCCTCCGCCTTGTTTAGTGGTTCCGACCTTCAAATAATCGGCATGTAACTTTCAAAGGGGATCGATTATTGCCGGTGATATACTTTGTCGATAGAACACGTGCACGACGAACACCAGGGGGGCTATGTTCGACAAATGTTTCGTTTCTCCTAAAAAGAAACGGAAGTGACGGAAGCGCCGATATTGCGTCTGATTGGGTAGAGGTTCAAACGACGAAAGAGGGAGCTTTCGTCATTTGAGCCTCTAACCAATCAGACGCGATATCGTCACTTCCGTCACTTCCGTTTCTTTTAGGAGAAACGAAACATTTGTCCAACATAGCCCCCCTGGTTCGACGATGTCTGTTTGGTCCCGTGAGTTCGTAGCGTCGGGAAGCCAGTTAATTAACGCCGCCTAGAAGTCAAGGCCGTAGTACCGAATCAGATGGCGTCATCAGTGAAGGCCATCGCTGGACGCAGATTGGAAACAAACGAGTGCTGCGTCAGTGCTCGATCAACACCATCGATCGACTCCGGGTCAAGTTTGAGCCGAACGTTGGCGCAATCGTCGACTCGTTTCCACAATCAGTACCCCCGCGTTGGCCTTCGACGATGACGCCATCTCGTTCGGCACTACGGCCATGTTATCTAGGAGGTGTCGCGCCAGTCCTCGTAACTGCAACGCACGAATGCACTCTTTTTGCGCGCTCTACACCAACGCGCGGCTTTGATGTCACACCGCTGCGGTGGCGCTGCTGTCGATACGTCGCGTGCGCAGTGCCCACGCCTGGTGTGGGAAAACAAGGGCTTGTTTGTTGAATGCGTTTTCGTGCGTGCACCGTTCCGGTGTTTACAAAAATTACAGCCCAGGGTCGCTAAACTCGTCAAGCACAACTTTGTGCCCGAAGTTTGCGGAACGCGCTAATTGGACTCTCGCGACGCTGACGTCGCGCCGAGCGAGGTGCCAATCATTCGAACGCTCATTTCTTTGAGAGAGGCAGAATGTAGCAAAGGTTCATCGAGGCGCGCGTGCGGCGCGTGAGGGCGCGAGGAGCCCGCTGATTGAACGGCTTCGCCGATGACGCAGCGCCCATTTGTCCCTACATCCCTACGCCAAGCTAAAATTAATGCTTTACAGATTGTCCCTAGGCGACCTGCTGACGCTCAAAATCCCTCCGAAGTTTGTGGCAAAAAGAAACCTCGTTTGTCGAAGATGTGGCTGACGTCAAAGTGACGTTTCCGAACTTTGCGAGAGCTGTGGTTTGAGCTCGAGATCTTCGCTTCGGATCGAGGCGAAGTTAAACTTTGTCAACATGGCGGTGCCGTACGCTGCGGCCGAGCTTATCTTCCGCCACCGTCGGCGTCGCTACTGAGACCACCGGGGACGCCTTTCAACTCCCCGATGACGACTTTCGGTGACAGTACCGGCTATCGAAAGCCGTTGTGCGTTGACTCTGCGACGAGCTTCGTTCGGCGCCCGGACTTCGAGGCGGCGGACAATCGCGTCTACCATGACCGTGGAACCACAAGTTCTTTGCGCGCTCCGGTTCTTCGAAACCGGTAGCTTTCAAGCGCATGGTGGCGACTGACGAGCACCTGTCAGTCTCCCACATGACTGTGAGCCGGGCTGTCAGAGTTTTGCGGCTGCCATCGTTTTTTTGTTTCGTTTTTTGCAATATCCGAAGAGGTACTAATAGCTGGTATACAATTCAGAATGTTGGAAAACAAACAAGAACCGGGATAATTCTTGGGTAGGTTCGAGTTTCCCGGCAGCCGGCAGAATTATTTCCCTGAAATTTTACTGGCAGTCGTCACTCATTGGCGGTCAAATCAGTTCATCGAACGACGTGTCATCGACAGATCGTTTCATCGGCACGCGAAGTAATCACACGAAAAGAGATTGTCTTCCGTTAGAGGTATATACAAATTAAACATTTTCACACCTTTATACATGTAAGTGGGGTGTCCAATAACTAACCCCTAATAAGTGTAGCAATAGACGTTATAAAAAATGTAACTCTCACACCTTTAAAAATGTGTGATTTTTTAAACACGTTTCTTAAAACGTGCGAGAATGCACTACACCTTTTATAAAGATGTAAAACTACAATACCCCTTCTCGTCAGACACGTAGCCAGGGGGGGGGGCATAGGGCCCGCCTAAGCCCCCCCCCCCCCCGAAATCTTCCATTTTGCTGGGGCCGCCTCTCCCCCTCTCCCCTCATACCCTCATAAAGCACTTTGTCATGGGCGCCCCCCCCCCCCCCCCCCCCACCAAAACAAAATCCTGGCTACGTGCCTCCTTCTCGTCAAGGTGTAATTACCACAGTACATTCTTTTTTTGGGGTGTACACAGTGGCCCGGGACCCAATAAAATGACTGAAAAATGAAATTACACAAACGAGTCGCCGAAAACAACACGTTGCTTCTTGGCGAGTGTCGAGGCAACTTCGGCCGAAAACCGGCTTCAATATTGACCCGATGTTCGGTTTTGCGCCTCGTCCCGACATCCGGCAGGTCTGGGTGCACCGATGCAAATACACGATTTATGTCTAATAGCACTGGCACCACTGATCTCTTATTAGGCTGGATCGCGGATAGAGGCCTCATATTGCTGGGATCGAGTGGCACCACCGGCAGTCATTGCTTGACACGATCTAATGTATGCTATAGGAGAAATGGGAAAACTCAATTTTATTACGTTAGTAGGTTGTTCTCGATCATGAAACTTCTATCGTGTTTCCGCAAATAACAGTTAATATTGTTTGCAAGAATGTTAAACGCGGTTAGAATACCAAACTTGTTTAAATAAACGTTGTGTGGTTGAGGGTCGAGGGCGACTTTGTTGGGCGTTAACTGGGATGTGTTTAATGAGACAAGGGCTACCGAGAGTTATTGTGGTGTCATCCGTGATCTCGGAGTCATCAGAGCTCAGCAAACGATAAGTTGGAAGGCCTTTACTGGGGACATTCGCATCATTTTAACCGCTTGTACATAGTACTTCATGGTGAAAGTTTTTCTTTGAACTGCTGTGAGGGCTTCCGTGACAAACTGAAACTCGGAGCGTGCCGTTCAGTCGCTGAACGTGCCGTTTATTTAGCAACCGAAGCAAGCGACGTCAGTAAAGTCGGTGAGTCCTCCGGCCCATTTTTTTTATAATCAACGTTCGAACGTTAGACGAATGTGTAGTTGATCTCCAAGCACCCGATATAATCATCGCAGCACGTCATAAAATACTCGCCCTCGAGCACCGCGTACAAGCTTCCTATTTTTGCGTGTTTCTCCCTTAGACTTTCGTGTATTGCCTCATGGTGTAATACGCCAAAACAACAAGGACGAAAACGAAGGAGAACTAGACAGGACGCGGCGTATTGCCTGTTGTCAAGCAATGGCCGCCGGTGAGGCCAGTGACGGGCTCCCGATCCGCGATCCGAGACTTGCACTGTGAGAGTTCTAATGCATTGCACCCGCGGAGTGCTGCACGGAGAACAGGCCCCGGACGAACTTGCCGAATGCACCTAGTGCAGAATGATGCTGTCGCCATAGATGTTATAGAAAAGTACCGACCTCAAACCGAAACTAGCGCCTTTTTGTTCGACGTGATGGGTGGGAATGCGGGAGCGCAGTCGCTGCCATCGTTTATCTATAAACGTTGGTTGCTGCAACGTGTCACTTATATTTGCAATGATTTCCAATTAAGGAACTCGGCTGTCAGAGATATCTACAGACGGCGTAAGTTTCCGAAGCCAGCTGACTACAAAACAGCATACACTTAAGAAAATTTATGTCACTGTACGCGCAAAAGCTTGCTTCGTTTTAAGCATAGTATTATGAGTGAACCACTGAAAGGATACTGCTTAAATCTAGTTCTTTGGAACATCTAGCAATACGTTTCGTAAGACTTTTTTTATTTCCCTGGTGAGGGCATTGAGAACGAGAGCTTTCTCAAACAAAATACGACGGAGGCAAGATAGCTGCCGTTCAAATATGACTGTGCTTGAGCCTCGGGCAACGTCTCCATGTTTAGCCTTCCCGGACGCTGAGTGAATGCGTCACAGGTTTCTGCTGTGGGAGCTTTGTCGAAAAATGTTCCACTTTTCACCTGCACACAGATGATGCAAGATCTCGCGGCCTCTGTGTTTGTCCTGGGCCTTTCATTACACACTGGTAGGTTTCAGCGTCTGTACGGCAACAAAGCGACCCAAATTTTGCAAATAAAACACGAATCGTGGATTCCTCCCTTTGTGGAATATCAGATGCTTACAATTCAAGCTCGCGTTTGAGTTTGTGGGCCACTAAACGCGGGACGCGATTTCGAGCAGAATACCAACTTTTTCTTTCAGCTCCGTTGTGCGAATGCCGCCTCGTAGCAGACGAACTCCCGTCGTCTGCTCTCGCTCCTCGCCTGGGCGAGGCATGACGGGATTGTCGGCGCTAGAGAGCTCAAAGACAACGTACAGCGAGCGGCGTGAACGCTCGCCTCCCCGCGCTGTCTCGTGCTCTCGTGCACCGCCTAGGGATCGCGGGGAGTTTTCGTCAAAAGTTGCGAAGTTGAGCGCGCGCAGGGAGGAGGAAACTTTGCGGCGTTCTTTTGGTCACTCCCCCGCTACGTCAAAAAGCGAAGAATGTTTTGCTCCACGAGTTTAGCTACCCAGTAGTACGCGCATGATCGTCGCTTCGGATAGCGAGCGAAGCACGCGCCATACGCAACGAATGCTTAAAATGGCAGCGGCCAGAAGCCGGGCTCGTTTCTCGAGCGTCATGTCGGCCTCGTAGGGCAAGAAGATGGCTTGTGTGGGTGTAGTGCAACGAGCGCGGTGAGTCAAACTGAAGGAACTCTGCTTCTCTGACACGGGCGCGTAGGACTCGCAATGCTGGCGCGCCTTTGTTTGTCGTCCAGTACGTCGGAGCCAGAACTAGCGTGGGGTTGCTTCCTGCCGGAAGCACTTAGTAGATAAAGGTCGTGGGCGTCTGAGTTTGTCCGAGTTGTCTGGAGAGGAGAGACTGGACTGGAGAGGAGAGACTATATCATCCCCCGTTATTTGGCCGATCGGAAAGCACTCTGCTGTCGAACAACGCGAAGCCGCGGAGGAGTAAACACGCGCGCGCCATGCAGCCGTCGGATGTCCCTTGTTTGCGGTGTTTTGTGCTGCCTCATGTGACGTCACTTCTTATTACGCGTGCATCTACGTCATCGAGGAAATACCGGGCAACGAAGCGAAGGAACAAGTCCGACTTCTCGCGGAACATTATTAATTTCCCCCTTTATCTCGAGAATTAAGGTAGATGTAGGTGCACGCTACATTAGGTACATGTTATCTTATCAAGACGTAGACGTTTCAAACGCCAAATGCATTGCCTCTTCCTCCCATAATCGCATCTTGCAAGAACTACTTCGTGCATCTTATGAACAATGCGCAAAACTTCCCTTTTTCTTGAGGTGAAAACGAAGTAGAGCTGGCCTATTTCTTCACTTGCTTTTCTATAGGAGTAATTTATCTTTGCCACAAAATGCTTACATCTCCCCACAACTCGTGAGTCTTTTCGGAATTCAGTGTCATATCCAACTTGCACGAAATGTTTCTTGTATGTTGCGGCTGCTTTGCTAGGGGTAGGGTTGACAGTGCCTGTGTCGCCTGGTACAGATATCTCGTTAATCCAGCAGGCTCAGAACCTACCTTGGGTAAAATTGTGGTCACAGTACGTGCGCAGTATGTTGAGGTGACAGAATGACACTTGACCTTTTTGCGAGTCTGGTGGGATAGGGACTGGATAGCTAACGCGTTTGTGACAGCTTGGATGCGAACGGAAAGACGTCTATGCTTGGCATGAGCGTCAACCCCCGCTTCCGGAATACGATCTGCCGGCATGCTGGTGAACCCGTAGAAGGTCACTCATTCGCGTTGTTCGTGCTTTTGGTAAGCTCTCAGTCAGAATTACTGCGAGTGGCTCTGACATTCGCAGAACTCGGGAATTACGGTTGGGGACGTATTTAGGTCGCACAAACCCTTACTTATTCTGCATTTCTTTTTTCTGCTTTCCAGTCGCTCTGGCGGTCGGGGCCATTTTGATCACCGACCGTGCGAAAGTCGAGTTTTCTTTTGTTTTTATATTTTTTTCCCGCGGATTTTGTTTTTGTTTATTGTCAAACTTATACGTAAAAGTTTGAAAACGTCGAGCCTACCCAAACCTGATCCTCGCAAGCTCCCAACGTCCCCAAAGTTTTTTTTATATATTTATTTTTATTTATTATGAATATTGTCGGCCTTCTCTCGAAGGCTATTAGAGGAGAGGCTGATAGGTGTTCGCACCAAACATCCGACGTATGAACGCAACAAAAGGAAAGAATATAATAGAATTTCAGCTCTAATTTACTCATATAAGAACCTAATATTTTTGAACATTGGCACCGACTCCACTGCCGGCGCGCAATAAAAATAAACAGCGGTGGTTCACCAACACTTTTTTCTCTTTCTTCTTTATACCCCTTTGGTTCGTGGGACTGTGTCAAGCTAGAGATAGCGTGTTTATGGCCGCGCAGCTGGCGTGAACGTGATTCTTGACGCTGGTGTCAGCTTGCCTTGTTTGTCCTGTGACTTCAGGCTGGGCAGCTGACGTCATGTCTTACGCCGTTCGAATTATTGCCGCGATAAGAGACATCTTGCTCGGTGTCAGCGAACGACTTCATAAATGTCTGGCGCGTCTCCAAGTATGTCGGCCACGTGTTTAGTACGTTTTGAATCCTGGGCTGTAATAGCAGTTATTTCGAGACTAGAAAGAAAGTGTGATGCGCGCAAGGAAATAGCCTTAGGAAATATACGGAAATGTGTTCCGTTGCTCCATTGCCACCCGATAGATGGCGCCAGTGTGTTCTCTGGTCGTACGAGAATGTAAGAGGACACACGGTCGTATGCATTCGCCAGTGTGTGAACCGGCCTTTAGAGCCCGGACCCGGTGCCATCAGACTTCCTGGCTGTTTCCCAAGGTGGATTCGTCCATCTAATAGCGCCTCGTCACTCGCTCCACCTTACGACCGCACAAATCCCCTCGTCTCGGGGCACACAGCCCATACACGAGGAACCTCATTTTCATGCGCATGTTTTCAATCGATTTCAATCGATCCAACCGCGTCCGACGAAGAGGTCACCAGTGCGGCGTACGCCGTCGGTACCGTCGACAGCCGCCCTTAATATTCTTCTACGACGGCATCCAGAAACTCTAGTGCACCGGTGGCGGGAGGGCATCGCCGCCGGTGCACTCCTGGCAAAGAGGAGATTCCAAACTTTCACTCGAATGAGACGCCTTGCAATCCCATTTAATTAAAAAAAAAAAAAGATCATATTATTTACCCAGTTTAGAAAGGCAAAATTATTGAGTACCCCCTCGCATATTTTGAGCCGCGTCTGTATCTCTATGGAGAAAGCCAAGTCGCTTCAACGAGGTAGAGAGGCTTTTAGCGATAAACTGGTATCCCGTCCGCCAGGCAAGTGTGACTCCCCACCTGGCTGCCGCCTTATTGTAGAATTTTGACCACTAGACACGTGACCGTTTCAAATCCTGAGGCTTTTACGCAAAACAGCCGAAATTTGTATTGCGATCGCTGTAAAAAAACATGAACTTTTTTTTTTTTCAATACTGTTATCTTCAGAGAAAGTGTCTATACTTCGTCTCACCTTAGTATGGACTATTGTTAGCCGCGCGTGCTAAAGCGCGAGCTAGTCGCTTTGAACGAAGCCGCGCCGGCTGCACGAGCGCTCGTGCAGCAAGTGCTCTAGTCATAGCAGTCAAGGCTGGCCGCTCGTGCTAGCCCAGCCTTGGCGGTTAGTCCATGCTAGGGTGAGACGAAGTATAGCTCCGATAAAAACCCAAAATACTGCACAACTTATCTGGTCGATACTGTAATTAAAGATCAATAAGCAATTATTTGTGCGCGGTACCTCGGTGCGCGGTACCTCGTTAAAATCGACGTAAAACTATTAGGTCACGTGTCTAGTCAAAAACTGCAACAGGCGGCGGCCAATTGGGGGTCACTTTCTGCTGCCAGTTCATCGCTCTAAAGTATAAACCCTTCTACCTCGTTGCGTTGCTCGTACATCAGGCGAAAATACACGGTGTGTTCGCTGGATGGATGTATGGATGCTAACGGCGGTACCCTTTATATCGGGCGGTAGCTTGCGCCAACTGGCCGTGAAGACAGTTGTCTGCGGACACGCCACATGCATGCTTGAAGCATATGTTTGCTTTTGCAGTTGTTTTTAATTTGTGCGTGTTTCACAGGTATCACTCATTCTCGCTTGTCCCATTTTATTTAATTGGACTGGGAATTCTGTAAAACAAAATATTCTCCACTACTACAATTATTTTTTTTTACTCCAAGGAAAAAAAAAAGAAGAAAAAGAACAAGTTATGTATGAAACATGATTGCTCACTCGCGATTTGGAGACTACTTTATCTTGTCCCTCACCACGTATTATAACTGTTGTTACGAACTGTTTCATCCTGTCACTGTTGTAATCTCTTTTCTTTTCTTTGTTAGGATGCAAAAGTTAAGTCGGAATGTTGTGGCCTGCTCCTGTACTGTGGAACTCACGAAGGACGGAGCGTACCGTTCGGTTTTAGCTACTCTTTATGTGTTTGCTTGTTTTCTAAAGTTGTTTTATGACACTTAACAAAAAAAAAAAAGAGTCCGATGAATAGGCGAAAAAGACTAACAGTTCTCAAGTAGAAGTCCCATGCCCGTCATCCGCCGCCATCGCATAGTCCGCTTCGTTCAGCCGTCCAGCCCGCGACTCCCGCCGCGATACGACGCCATGCTGAGAATTACGCGGAGAAGGCACAGTGCTTCCAAATCTCTGTTCAACTTTTTTTTTTTCAATCTACGTATTTGTAGTTGTTTTAGAAGCCACTAAATTGGGTATAATATTTGTTTCCTATTTTTAGTAGTGAGTGTGTCCTTCGATGCCCCATGACTTCGATTATGTTTGGTGTGTGTGTCTAGATCCAGAGAACGGCACATGACCACGGAGAAGAGGGTGAGCGCGACTCAAACCAGCCACTTCTCGATCGGCGGTTTTCGGGCGGAAAGAAGCCGAATTTCAAGCCGCAAATTGTGTTCTCGGTAATTGGGCTCTCATATGTCGCGTACAAATAAAAGCCTCGGCGGGCGTAAATACCCTGTCAGTGTCCCTTTAGAGGGATACTACAACGAAATTTCGGCGCTCATTTTTTGGTCTATATGTGTTCAAAAGAGCAGTATCACATGGAACATACCAATATCTTGTTAAAAAAGTCTCGAAAAGGAATTTTAAAACGAATGAAACGATTAGCAAAGAGCACCTGGTGGATGTCGCTAACGCCTCGTTTGTAATGCCCGTCTAGGAACCTTGAGAGCTAGTGACGGAGGTCGTCCCGCCTCCGGCCGCGACGGGAGAAGGGGGAGGACCCCTTCTTCCCGAGAATCCCTTTGTGTGTGTCCCAGAAGTCGCTATTGTCCCCCTACAAGATTATAGAACGATTAACCCGTCACTCAAAATTCGTACAAAAGCAGCCCCTTCGGTGGCTGGAGCGACTAGGCCATCCTCTCGACGTCAGCCTCGCCGTAGCTTGTGCTCGTCTTGAGACAACCTACGTCACGATTGCGTTGGATGTCACGTGCTCTAAGCTGGGCCTTCTCCGAGCGCTTGCCAGAGTGGGCCGTTTATAACGAAAAATACAGCCACCAGGATCAAAATACAAACGTGCGATTGTCATTTACGGATATTGTGGATCATATTCAACCTATTTTTGAACACGACGGGAATATTTCAAATTTCGGTTGAAGTATCCCTTTAAAGTGAAACGGAGTATTGTTAAGTTTATGTACCCCGCTGGTCCCCGAATATTAACCGCGATTCGAGCTAAGCCATGCTTTGTCTTTGTCTGCCCCGTGTGGAGAAATTTTGAGGACGGTCAGGAGCGAACAGCTGCGTCCACTCTGACGACATCTGTGTGCTCTGACACAAATTTGGGTTATGAGAGCGTCAGTGACTGATGAATGAAGTTGTCAGAACAGTCAAAATCGTTTATTCGCTGCCGCACGAAGCAAGTAATCCGCAGAGCGCCGTGGAAGGCGAAAATGAAGGTTTCGCCGGAGTTGGCTAGTTCTATACTCCGAGCGAGAGGTCAGCGCTTCCTCGGACACTTCGGAGCGATAGACGCTAGTGCTTGGCTAGAATAGTTTCATTATAAGTTAGCGGTGAGCCGAACGCTAAAACTCGCATAGGCGCAAACGTGAACCTATCCTAAATGCATGCCCAAGGCCGAAGCGCATTCAATGCACTTGATTGGTCTCGTGGAAGATAGCTCTCGCCCAGAAACTCGATGCTCACAGATTTTGGTGACAGCCTTTCAATTCTCGTAGAAAAGCAGAAGAGCCCGGCGATCGCTTCTCTGTGCTGTTGCAAACCGTGAAAGAGCGGAGAGCGTCCACGGGGTTGGCTTCCCTGCTTCCCTTGTTTGCTCAGTGGCGAAACCATCTTCGGGGAGACGCGTAACCATTTTACTGCCTCTTTCCCTCTTTCTTTTTTTCTTTCTCCCGTTTTAATTTTCATGTATTTGTTTTATTTGCTACGGTAATCTGTGACCCTGAATCCCACTCTTGACATTTAATTTTCTCTGACGCGATATTTTGATTTTTTTTTTCTCAGCAAGTTAGCTTGCTCCTTTACCTAACCACTACCAACCGACTCTTAACAATTTGTGACTCGTATTTCGAGTTCGTAAAGTGACCACACGCCCCAGAGCTGAACTTTTTGTGTGCAGTTGTTTTGTCTAGAAAGGAGCCTGAAACCGTGAAGGCGTCGTTGTTTCAAGCGGTGTGATAATAACACTTAAATTATAATAATGATGAAATATAATTGCTTCGCTTGATTCACAGCTCGTTTCATTGACAAGCTCTTCTATTCTTTATTATATTTAACATTCAATTAACGGAACGATCTTCGAAATAGTTTAATCACTTTGTAACTAATTTTGAATAATTCGTTACTAACATTTTAGCTATTTTGTAGCGTTAGCTACACTGGCCGAGTTTTAGCAGTTTCGCGTGGCCCTCATAATGAGCGCGTACGCTCATTATGAGAGCCAGCGTCACGCGTGGCCACGCGCCACGCGCGAGCCACGCGCGGCGGCGGTGGCTCTCTTTTCGCCGCCGCCGCGCGCTTTTCATAATGAGCACGGCTCACATAGTGAGCACGGCTCATTATGAGAGCCACGCGAAGCCGCCGCCGCGCGCTCCGCCGCAGCCGCGACCCGCCTCGCCGGTCTGCGCATTTCAGAGGAGTGACATCATAGCCGCGGCAGACGCACTGGCGCCGCTGCGTACCCAGCTGTGCGCCTTCGTTGCGCAGTAGCCAAGTCTGACGCTGCACCGGAGCCGCTTGATAGCGCCTCTCATTTTGTGCGCATAAGCTCACGCTACGTATATCCTGGCATAGCCGAGCTAAGCCACCGCAATTTTTAATGCGAATAGCATTCTTTGGATACTTCACGCACTTTTCGTCTATCTATGTATCTATCTATCTGGCTATCTAACCTCTTACGCCGCGGGTCGATAAATAAATAAAAAAGACCGGCGCCGGCTGGGATTCGAACCGTTGACCCTTTGATCAGCAGGCAGACGCGCTAACCACAGAGCTATGAAGGCAGTTTTTTTTTTTGAAACATTTATTTACATCTATTTACACAATATCAACAGTGTTCAATTTTGTACAAATTATGTACAATATATACAGGTGACGACTTTTGTCAATGACGCAAAAACTTTTAAGCAAACGATACGTAAATTAACTAACGTGGTAGGGCACCTGTGTGACCTTAGCAAAAGAAACCTCTTGCTATGGTAATATTTTCTCCACGAGTAGCTGCATGTTATATAATATCTGGCGACTGACTGAGGTTTTTAACTATTTCTTTCCATTCATCGTTCTCTTGGCATGCAAGTATGCTGTGGCCAACTTGAATTGCTATGTGTTTAAAATTTACCCAGGAGGGCTTTGCAGCTCCCGCTTCGGTATCTACTTTTCGTGTCTTCCATAAGCTATAAAGTCCTAGTACAACTAAAACATCTTGGATTGTATCCAGTTTTTCGGCAAAATGTAAGTACCGAAAATTCGTTTCAACCACTTCAAAGTCCTTTTTCAGTGTCCTTTTGAAAACGTCCCAAAAAAAGACAGCGTCTACACATAAAATGAAAGCGTGCGTGAACGTTTCAGTCGTTTGGCAAAGTCGGCAATTGGTGGTTCCATATACTCCAATGCCGCGGGAGTCGAGCCACTCTTTTACTGGTATGGTACGTGAATGAAATCTGTAAAAGAAAGTCTTGCACTTGGGAGGAATTTGCATTTTCATGACTCTTTTTAGAACATCCGTTCTGCAATTCTGCGGAGGGTCATATGGGTACAGGCGAAACACTGGGTCCGGAAACAGCGAAAGCAGAAGTTTAACCTTTCTCTTTCCATCTCGTCGTTCATCGGCACGCACACGTGCCACCCGGCCAACCGCGAGAGTATTTTATGAAACCTTTCTTCGCGTGCAGGACGACGCGTCACTTCTCACTATTTGTTTTAATGCGAATATTAATGCGAATAGCATTCTTTGGATACTTCACGCACTTTTCGTCTATGCTATCTATCTATCTGGCTATCTAACCTCTTACGCCGCGGGTCGATAAATAAATAAAAAAGACCGGCGCCGGCTGGGATTCGAACCGTTGACCCTTTGATCAGCAGGCAGACGCGCTAACCACAGAGCTATGAAGGCAGTCATTCAACGCACTTAAACGGTTGTTTATATCTTTACCATAGACGCGCTTACAGCGCTGTCACAGCTGCCGGTGCGCGCGCGTTCCATGCACGAGGGCTCATTCCGCTCTCGTGAGGCTGAGCACGGCCGCTAGCTCACCCTCTCCCGCGCTCGGGAGAGGGTGATGTAGCGGCCGTGCTCAGCCTCACGAGAGCGGAATGAGCCCTCGTGCATGGAACGCGCGCGCACCGGTAGCTGTGACAGCGCTGTAAAGCGCGTCCTATGGTAAAGATATAAACAACTGTTTAGAGTACCGTTGGTTGAGACTAGCTGAGACGCCAGAAAGTCTGGTCGGTACCATTTTGAGTGTTTGTGCGTATGGCGCGTGCTTTGCTCGCCTTCCTAAGTGACACAAACGCACGTGCTGGGCTGCGGAGATCGTGCGCAGGGCTGTGAAAGTGTCAACAAATTTAGAATCGCCTCAAGAGTGGGCTGGCGTATCTAGAGTGTGCCGGCCACCTGACGAACGCGCATAACTCCGCACCGTTTGATGCTATTCGCATTAACGTAGATAATCATTCCCA
>JAZHYW010049389.1:0-14103 GCA_037355805.1 Ixodes ricinus | reverse complement strand
GGAGGCCAGAATGACCTTGCCTAGTCACTCTCGCCCCTAGTTCTTTCCCAGACATTCTCTTCTCTGTCGCTCTGTCGAATATTCGAGATGACGAGCATAGCAGATAAGGAGCCGAGTGCCGTATTGCCGATTCATTCCGCCAATTCTCTCTCGCAATAGCCAGCTGTTACAGCGACGTATCATGGCCTGTTGCTGCCGCCGTCGACACTCGCTGCTGCTTTCTTGTAAAGTCCCTTGATACTTCTTTTACAAGTAATGACAACCAAAACACGATACAAATAACAAAGCACATTCCTCGGGAACCAAATGGCGGCCTTCAGTTCAAATCCAACGTTACTAGAACCACTCAGTTGGCAAACTGCCATAAAGCCTGCTCTGAAAAAGTGTCACCGACCCGTACTCGAGAACCGAGCTAATGGCGATCGCAACGCCGCCATTCCTCCTGCAGCGGCCACTCGAGGAGCTGCACGTGACTTCTATTTTGGCTTTAATCGGCCTTTTTGGCGCCGAAACAGATACAGTGGCAGGTGTTTCAGGGGTGCCACCCCAGTCCTAAGCTTACGCGCCGCGAATAACTAACGAAGTTAGGATACAACTAGGTCGGGGCGCGCTACCTGAAATCAACGCTTAAAACTGGTTTATAAAAAACAAGAAAACCAAAAAAAAAAAACAATAGTAATTGTGCCGCAAAACCTTGCAAACTAAAGTTCTTAGAAAACAGCACGCGCCCTTCATTTTGTATTAAACTCCAATAAAGGTTACTGCAAAAAGATTTTTTTCCATCGGTTCTTACGCAAAAAACATGCTTTCTAAAAGCTCAAGGTGACCACAGTAAAGTCATAGAGAAATATAGTACTACGTAAAGAGTGGCCACTCAAGCCGTTTCGCGGCCCAGGAGTTAGGGACTCTACTGGCCGTTAGTAGGCGCAACAGTGCCACTTATTTTGAACTTTTCTCAGATATATAATATTAATAAATAACTCCATTGTATAAAGTAAACTTTTAAATTTATTACGAACTTTGAAAACTTTCAAAAACGACTTCAACGGCTGTGGCTATGGCTGCGGCACGACGGTTGGCTTCGGAGTCGTGGACTCGACGGAGGGCAAACGGAGGGCGGATGCTTCGGCTGTTGGTCTGTGTCTCTTGCCTCGTTGTGTGGGTTGATTTGGTTCTGCGGCTTGTTGTCTCGTGCGGGTTTCAAGTCATTCTTCCGTTGCGGTCATGGTATACGGTATATGTAAGAAGTATTGTGACTGTAGTTTCTTTGTTGACGGACATTAGTATTCGGTCACTGAATTTAGAAGCCTCTGGGCCAGTCATATGTGCAAGCGCATTTCAGCACATGGTCATATGTGCAAGAGCCTTTCATGGAACTTGGACGGTAATTTTTTTAAATGCCCTCCATCATATTGCATTTGTCGCTGTAAGTCTCGCTGTAATACAGCACTTTTTTTCCAGTGTACAACTGTTGACGCTTTATTCATACATTTGGCATGTGTATTGTTATTTTGTAATGTATGAATAACATACATCACTCCTTGCCTTCAGAGTTGATGTTTGTTTTGCTTGTCATAGTTACAAAAATAAATACTTTTGTGTATCAATCCTGGTGCCGTCCCATGTCGTCCCTTCAAGAGAGTTAGCACAAATGTGAAAATATCCTTTTCGGTGCGCGGTCAGTTTGAATTATATGTAGCGCTGGATGACTTTTTCTTCTGCGGTACAATTGACGTATGCTTATAAAACAATTCTATCTTAAAGGGATTGTCCGGTCAAATTTAGTATTCGAGAAACCAATTGAATATCATTGTTATTGCCTCGAGACGGATCGTACGTGCAATATCTGAATTTTGTATGCCCCTCTGCGTGGGTAATTGAATTTATGCTGCTCGAATCTCATTCTAGCGTAAACGCTGCTTTCGTTGGCAACATTGAAGCTCTGACGTCACAAAACACAAAGCGAGCATTTTTGTCTGCTTCAGCGTGCTTCGTTTTTCTTGTTGTGCTCGACTTGTTTCGTAGTTGGGTGAGATTTTTGTTGCGCGGTTGGGTGCCACAACCACCGGGCAGCACATGCGAGCCAAGACATGACGTTCCACACTTTTCCGCGAGACGTGCAGTGACGAGCGAAGTGGATCGTCGCCGTGCATAGGGCCTAGGTTCCCGTCAAGATCGAGATCCCGCTTATGCAGCAATCATCTCACAAAAGAGAGCTACGAGCTGAGCTCTAAGCGGACAGAAGGCTCGTAAGCTGAGGTGTGATGCTGTGCCAACGATAATAAACTACGTCCATCCACTCCTCGCCCAAATCGGATTAATCAATTTGATTATGCAGCGAAACCGAAACCAACAGCAAGGCCACCTGGAAACGATACCAGAAGTTGTATTCAGCGGCGTCTCAAGAGGGAGGGAGGGAGGGGGGGGGGGGGGGGGTCGCGGCGGGCTATTGCCCCGGGTGCCGCTGACCCTCGCGACGCCACTGGTTGTATTTAGCATGCGTTCAGCCCGATTCTGTTTGACCCGCGTGTGAAAATGGAGCGTGACTACGATTCATCAAGCTCGTCCAAGTCAAGTGACGACATGCATTTGAACGATTCGCCGTTTGTTTTCGACCCGCGGACATCGCCTCTGAGGGAGCGATCCGCAGCCTCATCACCGATCCAGTGGATCCGCTGACGTGTACCCAGATGCCGCTTCGTGTACTTAGGTGCCGCTTCAGAGGAGAAATCTGCATCCTTTGCTTTGCAAGCGCCCCTAGTTCGGTCGGTGGCCGTCGCAGTTGTGTTTGCGCGAAACGGCATACGTTTGCTCGAAGCTTATGGCTGTCTGCGAGTAATTTCCTGCTAAAAGGCGTGATTTTTTTTGCACATGCTTGGGAACTGCATTAAAGAACCGTATTTAAGTAGGGTACAGCCTAGGAGACTATATAATTCGAAACAAAATACAATACATTCATCGACCAACGCTTGTTATCCCGACCATCCGACAAACCTTTGCGTTTTGTGACGTCACGCAGCACCTACGGATGTCAGCCATTGCCACTGGCGAAATTCGGGGTGCAGTTTCGTACATAGGCTCATGAAAGGTTTAATTAATAACGGGAGATCATATATCAAAATAAAAATGACCTTTCTCTACATGAAGGCTCCCTCGACGTAACGAGCGCAAGAACTTAAGTACTTCCGGTTTTGACCGGACAATCCCTTATAACAAAAACCGTGCTAGTTACAATAACACTGACTCGTTAAACTAGAAGGCGCATGTCTACTGCCCGATACAAAATTTGCCAGGAATTCGCCTTGAATTCATTCATTCTGCTGGCTAGCGGTTACTGCGATACTGTCCATCCATTCAGCACTCAACTAGGGACTATGCTGGCCGCTGGGTGCGCTCATCTGACGCTGAATTGGGCCGCTGGGGCCTGTGAAGTGTCCGCTCTTGTGACGCAATACTATGTTCTCTCCGTAGTGAGACTAAATGATAACGAGTGGCACTGTTGTCGTATTTAGCCCGGTCTCGGTGGAAGTGGCTCGGGATTCAACGGTGAGTTCCCAACTGATGTGTTCTATTAACGTTGGCTCCAACCTTTGCTGTGTGGGGATCCGATCCCGGCCGCGTCCCCCTGGAGTCCCGTGCTTTCCGCCATTTCCTCCGCCCCCTTCGCCCGTTCTTCCCCGCGCCCTGCCAGGGCCGGGCGGCCCGTCCCCTGCTCACCCGGATCTTTGGGCGGGGGCGCCGCCGCCATACGGCTCGTCATCGCCCCTCGGAGATCGTGCGGGGACCGTGGCAAGGGCGTGGAGGTCGCGCTGCCACAGTGAACGGATCGTGGGTGGGCACGTGATCGGTGGGGGCGAGGATACAAAAAGGGAAGCGGGCACGCGTTCGATGCGCGATCACTACTGCGTGATGCACGTTAAAAACCCCAGGTTGGCGGTTGTACCGCACTGGCTAGATTTCTCATCTACAGCTAGAGAGACCGATTACCCGTTGAGGCGCATCTCCCCATCAAGGGAGCAAACCAATTTTTTATTTTTTTTTTTATTTTTTAGGGGGGAACCCGGGGAGGAAGTGGCCGAGTGGGCTAACGCGTCTCAGCTCGGAGCGTGGAGCGAAAGCTTGCGCTGGGAACCTCCTGGGTTCGATTCCCCACCGCCCCCGCCCCGTTTCGATCTGGATGAGTTTCGTACCGGCACGCGTTCGTGTGATCACTACTGCGTGATGCACGTTAAAAACCCCAGGTTAGCGGTTGTACCGCACTGGCTAAATTTCTCATCTACAGCTAAGAGACCGATTACCCGTTGAGGGCGCATCTCCCCATCAAGGCTGTATAAACGCAAAGAGCAAAACCAATTTTTTTTTTTTTTTTTTAGGGGGAACCCTTTCTTGACCTGCGGACTGGACAGCAGTGTGTGCGTGACGGCGACGACGAGGAGGAGGAGGAGGAGGAGGAGGACGACGACGGACAGTACTCTGACCTGCCAACCCGAGTGAGTCAAGTAAACTGTTTTGAAAGCGCATATTAGGGAGTTTTAGCAGAGTCGTTTTCAAGCATCACGGTTCCGAAATCACGAGACGGTACAGCTGGTCCGTTCCGTGAAGCCGGTGCGGTGAAATTTGACGCCCTTTAGCGAATCGTGAGAGTTGCGCGACCGTGTAAGCGATGATGCTGATAGTGCTTAACGGTGGCGCCATCTTCTAGTGAGCATGTCGGAAACATTCTGCAACGTGTATCACGTCCGCTGGCGGACACCGTGGTGGCGAGGTGGCGGCTCGTGTTTCCGGCGTGCTTGGCTGAGTGTAAACAAGACGGCCGATGCAACATTTGCACGGTCGGAATTTCAAGAACGGCAGGCTAGATGGAGTAAAAAAGTATCTAAACGACTGCAAAGGTATGTGGTGTGTCTCCGTCATCCTGAACTTGAACGATCGTTCACGTTGTGTGCCGTCGAACCAAATCATTTCGTCTGCTCGCGGTCGCCACAGCAGCTAGTCTGCCTGCAGATCGCAAAAATTTACTAGCATGCGTTGTTTACAGCATTGACGATCGCTTACCATTGTGAGCAGTCCTCGAAATGATTTGGTTCAGCCTCTCAAATGAAGCAGACTAACAGGACGGCAAATCTCCCCGCTGTCTAAGCCTAACGCTCGGCTGGGTCGGCGAAGGCAGTCGCGGAACCGACCGCCATCTTTGTTTCACCCGAGTCGTGAACGGTGCTGGCTGCGTTCCGGTGACGACTCCAGCGGCCAGGTCCGGTAGAAACGAACGAGAAGAGCCTCCCGCGTCCCGAACGACTCGCGCGCATGCGCAGTGGCGTCGCCGATGCGTTGGAGGGCGAACCGTTCGTGTGGAAACGACCTGCTGAAAGCTCCCTGTTAGCGAGTGCCCCAGTAGGCCGTTTTCCCGCTCCGCTAAGCCCCTCCGCTACCCGGAACTCTACAGCCAAGGCCATCGGCGCGCAGGCGCGGTGGCGGTTTCTTCGTAGCGGAGGGCTGGCGGAGGGAGGCACGGCCTACTAAAACTCCCTGTTATTGTCAGTGACTGACTTGGCAGGAGCGAGGCAGGCTGCGATCCCGATCGGGCGTCGGTCGGGTAGCGACCCACAGCTGTGCGCCTCCATTCGCTTCCCAAAGACTTGCACCATCACGCAATCGGCGCTACAACGAATGTCGCGACTTGTGGAAGCTCTTATCTAGGGACTTTACTCTTGATGCTGTGTTCTTTTTTCATTTCTAGCACAAGTTCGCCCCCATTAAATCCTGAGTTGATTCCGTTTTCTTCTGCCTCATCGTCTGTCATTCGTGTCATTCCTGGTGGAGTTGCTGGGTGAGTGTGAACGCGAATCTTCTAGATGAACGGAGGAGCTATATCTTCTCGATCATGCACGCAGCAATATTATGCTCGTTAATAGTAACGTAGTATTTCTTGTTGCGTAGGGGTCATTAGAACATGCGTTTTAAAAGCGTTTGGAGGCCTAGTGAGTCACGTTGCATTCTTTTAGAGTGTTGTGTTCCAACTTTCTTTTCATTAAGGCGAAAGCCTTATATGTCTCATCGTTCAGTCGACCTTCAAAGTCCTTGAACGAAAACACTTCAACGACACGAAAGCGACGAGAACACGTCAAAAGTGCGTCAAAAATGAGTCGTCAGAGGAGCGCGCTGTCTTCGGAGGTTCGTAAGGCTCGTTATCCCCGGGACCACAGCCAAAAGCGACGCCAAAGTGCGTCGTCGGAAACGCGCTGTCTTCGGAGGTTCGCTATCACGTTTACATCGGCGCTTGGACTTTCGCCTTGAAGTCGTCTTAGGGATAATATAGGAAACCTCTGACTTTTATTGAGTTTAGACGTTTTTGATATTTTTATTTTTAGTCTGATACATGTAAAGCGGATTGCAAACTTTTTTTTTTCAATTTTCATGTTTGGACATGTCCGGAAAAGTCGGGAAGTCAAGGGAAGTCTGCTGCGATTAACATGGCAACGGTCATTTTGCCAAAGTTGTTCTGATTGCCACTCTGGGGTTTCGGAAGTTCCAACTATACTTCAAATCTTTTTCACAACAAAAACATGTGCTGTGTTGTATATTTTGCTAAGTATACATGCTCATATAAGGTGCGCCGATCACAAGGAATATTGGCGTCAATCAAGTAGATATGCAAATAACTTAATTTTGTATTTCGCATATTATAATACAGCGAAAAATTTGTGATATTTAAATAAGAATCGATATGCCCTTTTCCAATTGAATTTAATTGAAAATAAAAAGTAGTGAACATATTTAGGAAATTATTTCAAGTATATTGTCTAAATATGTCGTACTACATCGTAACGACAAAAAGGGCTCAAATGCGCCATAGTTATACGAATTAATGCTTAGAAGGGGTACCCCTGAACCAAAGAATTTATTGCCCATAAACACTGCCTACAACGAAAATGACGTCAAAGACCTCCATTCGCGCTTCAAGGGCCCCTGAAAACATAGAGATCATCCATACTAACTCTAGAGGAAAAGGTCCGCCATTTTCCCATGCATTCTGGCCAGGGGGGGAAGCTGCCGCCGCTTCCCATGCAACCTCCTCAGAATTTACGGCTCTCCATGCTGGCCGCCATGAGAAAACTCGGTACCAGTGTTGCTGCATCTGTAGGTCATCTTTAAGTTAAAGCTGACGGAGAAAATCTGGCAACGGGGCAACGCCGATGTACGCTGGAAGCTAGAGCCGGTTTGCTTTCGTTGTTTTTGTATGGTCGGAGCAAGTCTGGCAACAACGCACGTTGTTTTGCTTCGACGGGAAGCCAGCAACAACGCACGTTGTTTCGCTTCGCCGGGAAGCCAGAAGCTCCGCTGTTTGCGAACACATGTAGCGAGGATGTGACCGGAGAAGTGCCCCTGTGATGTTCCCGGAAGACGGAAAGTGTCATTCGTAATCGTCGTGTGTGCTTTGGAAGCGAAGGGAGTCGCCGGATCCACGAGTGCGCGACCATAAGCCAAGGTTCAGGACAGCGCTGCGTTGACTGCGGCGATCTCGTTCTGTTTGGTGCAACACGGCGATGCGACAAAGAGCTGAAACGTTCGTGGTGTGTGTGCGGTGCTTGGAGGTAGAAAGCCACATTAACCCGGAGCGCAAATTGGTTGTTGTGGCGTTGAGTTTAACGGGTTCAGTTCCGTCGTCGTCAGCTGATCCAGTCCAGCTGGGGCGAGCGTCTTTAAAAGTAAATCTTCCTTCGTTCCGTTTCAAAACGTCGAAGATTCCCGACGCATACCGTGAGTAAAAAGGTGCGGGCGTTTTCAACAAAATTACGTCGTTTTAATTGAACAATGGACTCCGGATTGTTGTCCTAAATCTGCCGTTTTTATGCTTCGCGTTGTTGGACTGCGTTTCCGCAGCGACGTGTTTGCACAGCGACGCGCACCGCTCGAGTAGATGATTCGGTCCTGCAAACGACCGGTTATACATAATTTCAGGGAAACTTAAGTTATCACCGATATTTAAATTTTCCTGTAGATCTCGTGTGAGTTTGTTGCGCTCATCATGCGGTGTGAATAAATTTGGGCAAGATTTCCTACCTGCCCACAGACGCATGAACTGAGACCATTTTTTACGTAGTGAACATAGTGCTTTTTATTTGTTTTTGGAGGAGGCGTTGGTGCATTTAATATGGTACAATCACTTGAAAGTTCAGAAATAGGGGAGAGCGAGCAAGCTTTCCCAACTTCGTCTCTCTTCTCTCTGGCATTGCCCCTAGTTTCAAATTTCAGTACACATACCTACTAGCAGGTACAAACTGCTCTAAAGCAGGTAAAAGTCTGGGAAGTCAGGACGGTGCGGACTCCGTGTTTCGCGCTTTTCGCAAGGTGAGTGGGGAAGTGCTTTTGCGAGGCGTGCGGAATACGCAGACGATTTTGTTATACCCGTCGTTTGCGCGTCTCCTGTATTTCATTTATTTCGGCTCGGGAGAGACGGGGGTGCCGCAGATAGGCCGAAGGCCCATACCGGGTGGCCTGCAACTCAGTGGCGTCACAAGGGGGAGCGGGGGGGGGGGGGGGGGGGGCGGTCCGCCCCGGGTGCAGCGCTCAGGGGGGAGTCGCGGCGGGCTATGCGAGAGCGGGGGGGGGGGGGGGTGTTGCGGTGGGCTACCAGAAAGCGGGGGGGGGGGGGGGGGGGTGTCGCGGCAGGCTACCGCCCCGGGTGCCGCTGACTCTCGTGACGCCACTGCTGCAACACCCAAACTAATATTTAAAAAAAATTAAAAAAGGGTGGGGGGGGGGGGGGGGATAAGATGATCTACAAAGGCGCAATCACAAGCCAAGATTTGCGATAGCTATGCGTTTGCTCTGGTGGGCCGTGTGGTTGTATTTTACCCTGCTCTGGAACGTTTACCCTGGAACGTTCACGGTTTGTGCCGGGCTCACGGTCTCCGAAACCGAAACCAGATCAGCGAGATAACTGCCTTGTGTACTCCGAAATGACGGAAGCAATAAGTTGTCGAAAGCCCGTTTTTAAGGTTTCGAACCTAGTAAACAAAATTAATATAATTAAACTTAGTTGTTTGTTTGCAGGCGGACATATGTAACACAACAATACATTCTCTTTCCCAAACTAAAAGATAGTAACACTCAGTCCGCCGTGTATGGCAGCAGCTTCTTCGCTGCTGGCAACGTAAGCGGTTTTCTAATGGCCGCCACCGCGGTGAGCCGCGTTCCCTTTCCCTCTTTCCCCCCTGATTCTGGCTCGCAAGCGGCGGAGCATGCAGGCAGACCCTCGGGGGCCCACACATGGTTACCAACTGTCTTCGATTATACGAATATAATTATATCATCAGAGCAGTTTCATGAACTTCAACAATCTGCGAACTTACCGGTGGAAAGACATTCGCGTTCCTTTCGGAGCTTTGTTTTTGCATAGCGCGCAGATGTACGGCCTCGCGTCAACGCTAAACTAAACCAGATACCCGGCTTCGCAGGTGAGACGCGGCCTATCTCGTTGGGCGCGGCCGAGGAATACGAAACCGCGCAACCACCAGATTTCCGATATTTCGACAGAATAGCGTAATGAGTAGATTGCTTTTTATAAGTGTTAGAATAGCTTAGAATTTTGTTTACAACGTTAAATTATCACTGTTTATATTGCTGAGAGTTTTCAGTTTTCGCGATTACCATTGCGACTGACGTCCTTCAACGGGCAACATTGCTTTCTTTCTCTCGTGTTCTGTCGCTCTCTTTCGCGATCTTTCACTCGGGACCGCGGGTGTCGGCGCACGGGATTTGCCACTCCTCCTCACCCACCTTTACCCCCTGCCTGAAAAAGAAAAAAAAGTTTTTTTTTAAAAACAATCTGGTTGGGACACGCGTGTAAAAAAATGAATTTTACGCGAAAAAAAAATTTAGAGCAATATTGACGGCGAGAGATTTATTTGAAATTTTTCGCGCAAATTCCAGGTCATTCAGCTCGGCTTCTCATTGGTAACGATGGTCATTCAAATCAGCTTCTCATTGGTCAAAAGAATGAGTGACAGCTTTGATGTTGGTTATAAAATCTTCGTGATGTCTTGAAATCGCCTTTTGAATTACATATTTTTAGCTTTAAGAAACAATCCATCGAATGAACGTCGTAATTGTTTACAAACGTTTTACAAAATCGTTACTTCCGTTCGGATAAAACAACAAACAAAAGCTTCGCCCTTTCGTTTTTCTGTCATGGTCGCGGTCTTGCAACGCGTCTCGCGTCCTCGGGTGGTTTTATAGTTTTATCGCGTTTATATGTGAAGACCTACTGAAGAGGGCTTGTTGCTTGTGTTACTTAGTCATGGCCGATTCACATGACGAACTGATCCGCGGAGGGTGACGACATGTCTGCGGTTCGTCTGTCTCCCAAGCCCATCCACACGAGGGAGACGACGAGCGGACGACAGCGAAAACGGACCGAACCTGGTCGCCACCCCACAGTGCCTCGAAACTCCAACATCGCACCTGGCACCGGTGTCCAAGAGAGTAATCGACGTTTGCTACCGCGATAAAGAATCGTGCGCCGCTGTCACGTACAGATCGAGACAAAACACCGTGATAGGCTTCGTGCGAAGCGCCACTAGCTTTACTAACCCAAAGCATGAGAGTGACACAGGCATGGTCCTGCTCGAGAAGGGTTCCGCGTAGAAGTAACGAAGTTCTGGGCTCGCGAAGGTGCGTTTGGAGATGCCTTCACGCACTCCGCGCTCAACACTCAAGTTCACCACAGCCACAAGAGAGGTCTTGCTCGGTGAAATCCTGGTTGGACGTGCAAGAATCATCGCGGCGTGCTAGACGAGTTTTGACGGAAGCTTCTTGACGCGGACCCGGAGGAGTACAGGAACCTGCGTCGCGTCAGCCAGACAAAGTTTCTGCAGTTCCTTTCACACGTGGAACGAAGAAACGTCCGACAAAATGAACCAGCGAACGCACAAAACACAACGATGCGCCACTTTTGTTTTCATCGCCCAGAAACAAAAACAAGAAAACAATGTACCGTTGCCAGACTAAACGCTTTTCAAGTCAATTTCCCGCCAAAAATCTGCGAGTGAAAAAGGCGCGTCCGCTGACGAGGCGCGGATTGCAGGAATCGGTGACGTGCCGGTCACTTGGTACACGGTCTGCGGACAAAAATCGCGATTCGGTCCGTCGTGTGAATCGGCTGTACGACGTGGTACGACGTGCGAACAACAGACACACATATATATAAACTTGAAAGTATAAAACAGCGAGGACGAGGACGGGAACAGGACATCTTTCATTTAGCAAGAACATAGAATGGCACAACGAAAAACCGCCCCCCAAAGGTCTCAAAGAGGGATAGGAGATAATAGTTATATAGGAAAGGGAATGCACTAAATATAAAAGGTTTGAAAAGCGCTGGCGTCACGACGAGGTATCACTAATCTATTTGTCTGATTACTTAGAATTCAACTTTCGTCATTGTCAGTGATAATGAAGGTGCAGAATTATTGTTGTTTACAGCCCCAAAAGGGAAATGTACTATAAATATAAAAGTTTAAAAAGCTGTAGCGTCACGACGAGGTGTCAGTAATCTAGTCATCTCTGGTGTTAGGAATTCGACCTCTGTCTTTGTCAATGATAATGAAGGTGCAGAAATGTTGTTGTTTACAGTCCCCATGGCAAATGATTCAATGATTTCTCTCCCAAACCTGTTGTTGTGCCCACCCAGTATTCTAGTATCAGAGAATAGACCCTTTACGAAAGTCAGTCAAGCAACTATGAGATACCGAAACTGCCGCCATTACTGCGTCGTCGTTTCGGCAGCGAGCGATGGCAGGTGCTTGTGGCAGTACTGGCAGTACCTTTGGCTACCTACGGTCCTCATGGACGAGTGACTTTGCCTTCCCCGTGGAGCACTGACCACACTGCAGTTCCGCGTAGCTTTAACAAATGTAAGATAGAGGCGTACCGCGCCTCGACACTCGCTTCGAGCCGCCAGGTTGCCCGAAGCAACAAGTTCATCGCCGAGGCCTACGTTGATCCGGCGTCGGTTCAAGTGTTGAGGAGGTAAGCACTGTTCTTTCTTGTCGCCCGTTCAGACCTAAGCGTGAGCCAACCCAAAGCTACAAGCGCGCGCCTCACGCCGTAAACGTGTCTTTTACGTGCAAGCGGACTTGTGCCGTCTGCCGCAGCGCCGTGCACAAGGAAACGCCAAAAGAGGCCTAAGATACTCGCGCATCTTCGGCCTCTTTTGCATGATGAAACGAAATGTAATATTTTCCGGCTCGTTGACTTCTCACAGCTTGAGATAATGTTGCGAAGCTCAGTGGCGTACGGACTAAAGAGTACGAGGCGGGGGGTGAGGGGTAAACAGAATCGCTCTTGCGTCGTGCCGGTGAACTTCGCCTCTGTACGCCGTGCTTCATCGTTTTTTTTATTTTTTTTTAGCAAAGGCACTTGTTTTGATTGCATTGCTTTCTGTGTTGGCAAGTTTCACGTTGACGGTTTGACGTGTGTGGTGCCCGCGAGCGTGAACTGTGTCCATTGTCAGCACAAGCATGCTAGCTCAAAAGTTAGGACAAACCAGTCCTAACTTTCGGCGTCGTAAAAGCTTCCGGCGCTTAGTAAACGAATAATCGCATATATGACGCGTCTTTTCTCACACATAGTGAGCACTGCTAAGATTATGCCTCTTACCTATTAAAAAAAACAATGTGGGTGAAGACATAGTATGTTTGTTCACTGTATAATCTATGCAGTAAACATAAATAAACAAGAAAGCAAATTTATTTCAGATCCACCTCCGGAGTGCTCATCAAAGCAAGCTGCTTCAGGAGCCAGATGAAAGCCAAAGTAGGAAACCTGGGAGTAGAAATATTGCGGTTAGAAAAAATGTGGTTGTATAACTCAAACGATGCAGACGGAACTTTGCAATAGAAACTTGTTTCCGTTGGGCTGTTCTACTGGTTGTTTTTAAACAGCCTTCTGTCAAGACTCAGGTGTGTCTCTCTGTCCCTATTTGTTTTGTTACAAGCTTTTGAAACGACCTTAATAAAGTCAACTCTCCTATGCATCCCATGTGCACGTCTGTTTTACTCTCCAGTGTTATTCTCAACAACATATCGTTCATTCATTCATTCCATACTTTATGTTGGGGCAGACAAATATGCTGTGTGATGTAGTCTATGGCATGCTGTGCCTTTTGCGGTTGTGATCGGGTGAGTTCCATGCTCACGGACAAAGTTACGAGGTAATGTGGTCAAAGCACTTGAAGAGCAGCTCTAGCAGAACGTTGCGGGGACGAGCAAAGCAAATCGTTCTCGGAGGCCCGATACCGCCCCGGGCGCGCGCTTGCAAACATGTTTAGAAGTTGCAGCACGAGCTCCCGATGCCGGCATTAAAGAGACGAAGTACACCTATCCGTCCTAGCAAGACGAACCATGCAATGCCGATGTCGGGAACGTAAAACAATGTTCTATCGAATTTCATGTAATGTCGTGACGTGCGAGCACTCCTTGCGTTCGTTCTTTTCTTCTTTTTTTTTTGTGCGCGAGTGCTTGTGCGGACGAGGTATTATCCGATGTTACGTGCCCATACCTACTAGGAAACTTCACACAACTTGTGATCGGACACCACAGCGCAACGTTGTCAGAAATCAACTCTGAATACTGGTCAGAAGTCGCTCGCAGCTACGGGATCCATCGCACGATTACTCGTGCAGTTCAAACGCATTTCGAAACGATGTCGCGTGGACAGGGGTTATCCTCTATAGATTATTTTTATTTGTGCTAACTTTACACTCCGAAGCGGTGAACACGCGCTCGAAGCTTCGAAAAGCGTTGAGGCAGCAGCGGACTAACCAAATGTGATCGTCGCTCACTCCGCGCGGTTTCTTCAAATGCTGGTGTTTTTAACGTGAAAAAAAAAAAGACTCACCTTGTGTTGTTTTTATATTTTGGCCCTCTTTGGGTGCATTGAGGGACGCAGCAATGGGTTGGCATGTCAAACGCTATCACCACTGCCGAACGCAGCGGAACGGTTCAGGTTCAACCCCTCGATGCTTGACGACGCAGTAATGGCGGATTTTGTCAAGTTCGCGCAACCGACACTAGGGGCGCTGACTTTCGAAAAGGGTCTATT